>PISX010021549.1:0-33437 GCA_004024625.1 Mellivora capensis
CCATATACACTATGGAGTATTATGCCTCCATCAGAAAGGATGAATACCCGACTTTTGTAGCAACATGGACGGGACTGGAAGAGATTATGCTGAGTGAAATAAGTCAAGCAGAGAGAGTCAATTATCATATGGTTTCACTTATTTACGGAGCATAACAAATAACACGGAGGACATGGGGAGATGGAGAGGAGAAGGGAGTGGAGGGCAATTGGGGGGGAGATGAACCATGAGAGACTATGGACTCTGAAAAATAACCTGAGGGTTTTGAAGGGGCGGGGGGTGGGAGGTTGGGGGAGCCTGGTGGTGGTTATAGTGGAGGGCACGCATTGCATGGAGCACTGGGTGTGGTGTAAAACTATGAATTCTGTTACGCTGAAAAGAAATTTTTAAAAAATGAATTATAGGATGAATTCAATTAAAGCAGATTGTAACCAAGGCTAGCCCTGGACAGAAATGTGGGATTAGTGAGCTGTGATTACATTACTCCTCTTCTGCTTCTCTGCTCTCCAGAGCAAATTCCTTTTGTGCTGCTTCTGGATGGCTCTGTTCCAGTGCCACAGTACCCCTCTGAGGTCTCCCTTGCCTTTGAGAATTTCAAGGTCTAGAGCAGAAACAGTTTTGAAACTGCCATGACCTAGTATAGTAAGTGCTGTGTGAGAAGGATATTTATCATATGAAATACTTTATGATCACACAGATTAATTCTGCCTGAAAGAAATGAGAAGATAGACAAATACCTCCAGGGGTAATTAACATACAGCATAATCCTCTCTGAGATGAGGATATAAACTGAGTGACCTTTTTGAGATGCCTTTCTGTTGTGAATTTCATGGTTTATTAATAGGCTAAGAACTGTGGTTTACAATCTACAATATTCATACCACTTAACACAAAGGTGGTTAGCATTGGGAAGGAAAAGTGTCTACTGGTTATTAAAACAAACTAAAAATTTTCATTGCATGCTGGGAAGTAATTTTGTTGAAATTTGGGTGAAAATTTTGCTTTGAGTTAAGAAAACATATGAATGAAAAAGAAATGTAAAAGGTATTTAAATTTTGACACATTTTTTAAAAAGATTTTATTTATTTGACAGAAAGAGATCATAAGTAGGCAAAGAGGCAGACAGAGAGAGGGGCGGGGGGAAGCAGGCTCCCTGCTGAGCAGAGAGCCCGACGACGCAAGACTCAATCCCAGGACCCTGGGATCATGACCCGAGTTGAAGGCAGAGGCTTAACCCACCGAGCCACCCAGGTGCCTCTGACACATTATTTTAAGAGCAGTTGATTTCTAACTAAGAAGAAAATTAGGATAGCTGTTTGAACTAAAGTGGAAAGACTGTTATAGACTTACTGTCAAGTTGTTTTTATTTTCACACCTAATATTTTCTAGGTTTCAAATATTTGGCTTAAGATAGATTTAATAAGATTACTCTAGCAAAATATAATTTAAGGCATATACCTTGTGAAATAAAAATAATGTTTAGAAGTTTATAGTTATATATAAATTAAGAACTTTATATCATTTTAAATGAACTCAATTATAATTTTGATGCTCCTTGATGGCTAGAGCTATGGTAACAGTTACTAGTTACTAGTTAACAGTTACTAGTCACATGTGACTCTTTAAATTAATTGAAATTAAAGTGAAATTAAGTAAAATATGAAATTGTGTTTTAAATGTTAAACATTTGAAGTGGCTAGTGCCTTCTGGGTTGGACAGCAAAGATACAGAATATTTCCATCATCACAGAATTTAGACAGCACTGGTCCAGATTTTAGAGTATATGCCAGGTGTGGAATTGCTAGGATATGCATCCTGTATCAGTAAGGTTCAGGTTCACTTACATAAGCCTAAATACCATAAATTACAGTGGGTTAAAGAAAGTAGAAGTTTTCTCTCATGGAAGTAAATTCTGGAAATAGACAGTCCAAGGCCATGGAGGTAATTCTGTGGTATAAAAAAATAAAGCTCATTCTTGCTCTGTGCTCTCTCCTGCCATCACATCTTCTACATTGTGGTTCAGGATGGCTGCCCAAACTCCAGCCCTTATTAAGTCTGTATTCCAGACAGAGGGAAGAGGGAAAGAAGGGAAGAATTCTCCCTGTTTCTTTTTTAATTCTAATTTTTAAAAGATTTTATTTATTTATTTGAGAGAGAGAGTGACAAAGAGCATGAGTGGGGGAAAGGGAAGGAGACGCAGGCTCCCTACTGAGCAGGGACCCCAATGCAGGGCTTGATCCCAGGACCCCAGGATCATGACCTGAGCTGAAGGCAGATGCTTAACTGACTGAGCCACCCAGGCACCCTGAAGTTTCCTTCTTCTTAAAGAGGATTTCCCATTTAACTATCATTGGACAATTGACTTTTATTTCATTGGCTAATACTTATCTTTTATATTTCACATGGCCAATATTAAGCACAAGTGAGAATGGGAAATGTCTTATAGCTGGGCAGAAATGTGTTTCCCTTGAGAGGGCTTCCTGTTGTCAAGTTCTTCAGAAGAGCCAATGAGAAATTAGTCTGAATGTTTAGAAATTAATGTAAATGAAAAGTCTTTCATAGTACGTTTTAAAACCTAACAGAGCAATAAGAAGCAAATAGTGTTACCTCATTTCACTGGGGTAAAGAAAGCATGCAGAAATCACAAATTTAGTTATATAATCCCTCTTGTGCCCATTTTCCATGTACTTAGAGCTTAGTATTGAGCTGTTGTTTTTTTTTTTAAGTTATAGTTTGTTACGTTATCTGTGAAATTTTATTATTGGAGTTGAGGTTTCAATTGTGTGAGGTGTTCCTCAGATAGCCGAAACATTCCAAATTAGAATTTATTGAGATTAATGAAATGAGCAAATTAATCACAGTTAGAAATGATGATTGTTATAAGGGTAGTGCTCTACATTTTATAAGTATTCAGTGATTAATGGTTTTTCTAATATTCTATGGATGTTTATTAATAGGTAGTATAGTTTAAGGTTGATTTCACATAGAACTACCCTACAACCCAGCAATTGCTCTACTAGGTATTTACCCCAAAGATACAGATGTAGTGATCCAAAGGGGGCATGTGTACCCCAATGTTTATAGCAGCAATGTCCACAATAGCCAAACTATGGAAAGAGCCCAGATGTCCATTGACAGATGAATGGATAAGGACGATGTGGTATATACACACACACACACACACACACACACACACACACACACACAGAGGAGTACTACTCAGCCATCAAAATGAATGAAATCTTGCTGTTTGCAATGGTGTAGATGGAACTAGAGGGTATTATGCTAAACTAAGCAAAATAAGTCCGTCAGAGAAAGACAATATCATGTGATCTCACTCATGTGGAATTTAAGAAAACAGAGGATCATAGGGGAGAGAGAAAAAAATAAAACAAGACAAAATCAGAGAGGGAGACAAACCATAAGAGATTCTTAATCATAGGAAACAAACTGAGGGAAGGGAGGGAGGTGGGGGGATGGGGTAACTGGGTGATGGACATTAAGGAGGACATGTGAAGTTATGAGGACTGGGTGTTATATAAGACTGATGAATCACTGACTTCTACCTCTGAAACTAATAATGCATTATATGTTAATTAGTTGAACTTAAGTAATAATTAAAAAATAGTTGATTTCACTAAGTAAAATTACTAGAAAATGAAAATTGTTATTAATTTTTCCATATTTTTTTATCCTTTATTCTGCTGGAAATTCTTAAGAAATCTTATTTTGGCCTATCTTCTAAGAGAGACAGTTATTTTAATGATGTGAGTTTATAGAGTCTGTGATCCCCATTTAATAATTTGTGTCTTTAAATCATTAGGTTGTTCCAGTGCTCTGCAAACACATGTTTTTATTGTCATCGATTTAGGACAGACTCTGGAAGCCCATATTCTAAGAATTCAAATAATATATATTTCTTCTAAAGTGAACCATCAGGGGGCACCTGGGTGGCGCAGTGGGTTAAAGCCTCTGCCTTCGGCTCAGGTCATGATCCCGGGGTCCTGGGATCGAGCCCTGCATCGGGCTCTCTGCTCAGCAAAGAGTCTGCTTTCCTTCCTCTCTGTCTGCCTGCCTCTCTGTCTGGTTGTAATCTCTGTCAAATAAATAAATAAAATCTTTAAAAAAAAATAAAATAAAGTGAACCATCAGGAAAACCTTGAGAAAAAACTTAGTTTTTATTTTCTTACGTTCTGACTGGTGACAGTTACTACTGTAGGATTTCTGTTGGAGTTCTGATTTTGCCTGAGAACCTGTGTGATTTTGCTTGTGGGTTTTCCAAGGAAATTTCGTGTTTGAATCTGGTAAGAACGAAGGCACGGTATTTTCAGGGGACGTAACCCAGTAGTCTGTTCATAGAATGAGGTTAGCTGAATCTTGCCTCACCATTTCCCCGAAAGTTTTAGAATAGATTCTTAATCGATATTGTCAGCAACTTTATTATGAAGCTCTTTACTCTCAGCTGTTGCCTTAAGAGTTGCAACCTGTGTCTTTTATCTGATTTTTTTATTCTTATTCTTCTTTATCTGTTTGGTTTCATTGACTTCTTCCCTTTGGCACACAGGGGACTACCAAACGTTTTATCTTTCTGTCTTCTCAAATTTCTTTTTAAAAAATATTTTGCTTTTTTAAAACTATAGATTTATCAAAAAAAGATTTACATTTGCTGGCAGCCCACTCTGTAGGAGCTGCAAGTCTGGCTCCGGCCACCAGCACTTGACCAGGTGCTTATTTGAAGATCTCCAGTGATACATTAATTAAAACCCCAGTGGCCCTTTTCTCTTTGTGTTTCTTCATCTCTGCCACAGTTGAATTTTTGACCACTTTCTCTGCGAGATTCTCAGTTCCTACTGTTTTCCATTGAGTGTTCTTTACTCCCCCCACTGGGACTTGTTAAATGTGTCATCTTTCTTCTTCTTCTTTTTTTAATCTTCCTTCCAGTTAGATACACAAAGCTCCCACCTGAAATATCACCCCATACTTATATCTTCCTGTTACAGATCCTACCAGGGCTTTAAGACCTTCATATGCCATCTTCCCTTTGAGCTAAAAATATTCTTTCTCATTTCTATCTCATTTTCTCATTTCTCATCCAGTTCCTACTTGAAGTACTTTTAGGATGGGTTTTTTCCTTGACAGTATGATTTTGTACAAATTTCTTATCTACCCTAGCAGATACTAATCACAGGAGGGAAGAGGCTACTATTGCAGCTTCCTCAATGCTGGGTATAGTCCGTAACCCTAAATATTTGTGTTGTGTGCTGTGGTAGGCAGAATAATGACTTGCCAAAGATATCCATGTCCTAATCCTCAGAACCTTCATGTATGTAAAGTTACATGACAGAGGGGAATTAAGGTAGCAGATGGAATTAATGTTGTTAATCAGTTAACCTTCACAGGGAATTTATTCACTTTTACAGTAATTTTTCTTTTCTGGTTGTTCTTCAAAGGGATTCTGTGTAATGGAAGAGAGTAAGAGCCCAGTGAGAGAGAGCCCACATTGGGTGTATCCATTCAGAAGGAAAAAATTCCTTTTATTTGGGCTTTATAATTTGAAAAAAATAAAGATACCTCCCTTGTTAAACAGGGCTGCTAAATAAGGGGAGATGTCAAATGACAAAAATAAAACAATTCATTTACAAGTTTGATGTCCTTTGTTCAGAGGAAAATAGTCCATGGATTGGAGGAGTACCATGCCTCACAAGCAGTGGACACTATTGTGGAGGGATTTGAGGTAAGAACAAGTTTTATGGATTGTTAGAAGAGGCAACTCAGACACAGGGCGTGACTGGCTAGGAGGTCGGGAGTTCCCTGTGAGACAAGCAGGCCTTATTTTCTAGGGCTTGGTAAAGCTAGCTAAAGCAGAGTTGGAAGATTGTAATGGTGTACATTAGGTTTTCATGACAGTGAGGTGTTTCCCGTAAGTGCAGGCTGACTTACATTTTGATTTATGACATGGACTGGGCCACTGCAGTGGCCTCTATTTTGTGAATTGCTGTATATAAATTAACATTATCAGAGTTCAGTAAATATTAATTTAATGAATGGAGTTAGTGAGTAAAAGGAGTATGTTATTCATTCTCCTAAAAAATGAATTACTTTAGTTTCATAATTGCACTATATTCTTCCCTCCTCTCTTAGAAATAATGTTTCCTTTACTTGGAGGTGTCTTCCCTTTTCCCTTTGAATAAGTCCTAGTGATCCTTAAAGTCTTGGTTTAAATGTTAAATGGGGAAGGATTTCTTAAATTCCTTAAACACTCACTACCCTTTCTCCCCCTTTTCCATACTAGTCAGATGTATGTACTTTGTGTTCCCACAGCACTTTGTATTTCCGTCTCAGCCCTAACACACTTTAGCATTATTACCCATATAATCGTCTTTCTCTGTAGACTGTGCACTCCGTAAGATCGGGGTCTCTATCTTTTTTGCTCGTTATTGCATTCCCAGAGCCTGCTATAGTGTATACTTGTTAAATATTTATTGAATCACATTCATTAGCAATCTCAAATGTGTCAAAAATAACATGTTCAATTTAAGTAGATATAAAGTCTTGTTTTCAGATTCTTTGCTTATCTGTTGATGTCCATCACCCTACCCAGAATTTAAACTTAATAATAGTTTTTTTTTAAAGAATTTATTTATTAGAGAGAGAGAGAGTGAGAAAGAGCAAAAGGTGCGGGGAGTGGGAAAAGGAGGCTCCCTGCTGAGCAGGCTCCCTGGGGAGCAGGGAACCTAACATGGGGCTCGATCCCAGAATCCCAGGACCATGACCCGAGGCGAAGGCAGACACTTAACCGACTGAGCCACTTGAGTGCCCCAAACTTAATAATAGTTTTATTGGCAGAATAAAGTCTCTAATAGTAAAATCTTTTTTTTTTTTTAATTTATTTATTTGTCAGGGAGAGAGAGCGATCGAGCACAGGCAGACAGAGTGGCAGGCAGAGGCAGAGGGAGAAGCAGGCTCCCTGCCGAGCAAGGAGCCTGATGTGGGACTCGATCCCAGGACGCTGGGATCATGACCTGAGCCGAAGACAGCCGCTTAACCAACTGAGCCACCCAGGCGTCCCTGAAATCTTTTATTTTAAGTAAACTATTGAAGTTTATCCAGACTTCAAGCTTGATATTTAATCCCCAGATTTAATCTGCTTCACTTTTATATTTGAATTTAAAAACTTCTTAGAAGTTGCCATTTTATACGTAGATATTATTTTTCAAGAAATAACTTTATTCTTCTGTGACTTTTCTGCATTGGAGTCTAGTATTTTCGAGAGCATATATTTAGAACATTGATTGTGTATATTTTTTTTTATTTTTTAGAGAGAAAATGGCATTGATTTGTTTCTTACCTTTTGAAAATAATACTCTGTTGGAGGCTTGGAAAGGTTTATGTAGAATTAAGTGGGCTTATGTTGGTTGATGGGCTCCTGCAGATAAAGCCCCGGCCAATTTCAGCCAGGCTGCTTTTGTTTTGATGTACTGTTTTTCCCTTGGGCCAATAGATGCTGTTTCTTATAAGATAAGAAGACATGGTTGGGAAGGAAATGTGTTCTGTTTTGCTGCTATTTAAAGCACCATAGAACTGGTTGGTAGACCTTGATGCTCTTTCATTTCATCTGCAGTTGAATTATTATTGTTCCTATTTTTGTTAGGGAGAGAAGTTCCTCTAAGATAACGTCTACACAGTAGTTATAATTTCATGGTTTACCAGGTGAAATGAAATGATTCTCTGGAGATTTGGGCCTATTTAATTTGGTTTCAGCATCTTAACTACTAGATTGTTTGCCTCCAGTTTGGATGATTTAAGTTAATAAATCTAATTTATTTCTTTGGATTTCATTGATATTGTGAAATTTCAAGTTGACTAGTAGAAAGAATTTCTAGCAGCCAAAATCTTTGGTCTTCTAGAATATAATTTTAAGCTATTTTTCTCACTTTCTCCTACTTTTCCATGTTTGCGCTCACTCTGCCTTTATTGTGGCTTTCATTTATCCTGAAACTTAGGATGCTAAGAAGGGCTGCGGGAGATAACTTTTCACAGCCTAGAAAAAGGGGAGAGGGTTTCGGTATGTACACAAACAAATCTGAGATGGGGGACATGGGTGAATCATGCATGATACATCTTTGCCAAGACCTGCCTACCGAGGGAGGCTCCATTTCTGCAAGGAAAACATCTTCGGTGAGGAACCAGTTTAGCTTTTAGCATTTATCACCCCATTCCACCCCTTTCTTCTTCTTCTTTTTTTTTTTTTTTAAGATTTTATTTATTTATTTGACAGAGAGGGAACACAAACAAGGGGAGTGGGAGAGGGAGAAGCAAGCCTCCCGCTGAGCAAAGAGCCTGATGTGGGATCATGACCTGAGCCAAAGGCAGACGTTTAACGACTGAGCCACCCGGGCATCTCCCCACCCCTCATCTTTTTATTAGAAGAGCTGACTTGCCCCAGGAAATTGCTAACTTCCTTGAGGTATGTGGGACCCTCCACCAGGGACTGTGAGGCTTATAGCGAGTGTTTCCTTTAGTCTGTGGACTCTTTCTACCCTGTGAGTGTTTGATGGAAACCAGGCTCCTGCTGAGACAGACATACAGCATGAAATCTCATTGTTCCAGTTTACCTTCTTCCAGTCTCGTAAATTCATGGAATGGAAGTGCTTCAGAATGAGACTTTGCCTAGTTTCTATGGTGATGTGAGGAATCTTTTGGGAATAGTAAAATAATACATTTTTGTTTCAAGCGCTCCCTCGTTCCAATTGTTCCAGGCTTCCCCATCCACCCCTGGAGTCATTGGCATGCATTATTTCAGGAGAGTAGCTGCAGTCTCAAGGGTTTCTTTTTCAGCTCTTTTTTTAAAAAATAAATTATTTTCTTGATGTGAAATACATGTACAGTAATAAAATTTAAAAGGTACAAAAGGATATAATTTTATGTAAATCTTCTCTTCCCTTCTTTCCTCCCAATATATCGCCACTCTTTTTCTCTGTCATTCATTACTGTGTACCCAAATGGTACATCATTTACGCTCTTGTACACCTTGTTTTTCTCACATAATATCTTTGCTGTAGTTCCATATTGGAAATATAAAAGTACCTCATTTTTGTTATCAGCTTTAGTAGCCATATCAGATTGGACAGTTCCATTCCTAATCTTAGGCTTAAACAAATAATGCTGCAGTGAATAACCCTACAGCATCTTGCACTCATGAATTTATCAACACTATCAATTCTTTAAAGTGGAATTGCTGGGTCAAAGTCTAATATTCTTAGCTCTCAGCTTTAAATGTGTTGGGGTTTGTTTTGGTGTGGCTTGGTTTCTCCAGAGTGATACTCATGACAGTCTGGATCTCCTGAGAGAAATAAGGATGTTTTAAATTCTAGAAGCTCCTCTACAGCTCCTCTAGAGCAAAATTTGAAAATCTGTGTATAATTTCATTATAAGCAACAGCATATTAAAAAAAAAAACGACTCGGGATTATATGTATGTTACACACAACACACACGTGTGCACACACACACACAAACGTAGGCAATTTCTGCTACCAGAAGAAGAAATCCTTTCCAGTGCTGAGAAGAGCCATAGGTCCGTGTTCTTACCCACCGTACATACCTTTTCAGAGGCTGTAAATTGAAAATAGGAGACAGGGAGGTATTGATGATAGTGATGGTAATAAAAAAAACAAAACAAAACGCAAAAACCAGTCAGGTTTAGGAGAGAATTTGAGAATACCATGATTGCCTGAGAAAGCTGCCTCTCAAGAGACAGGGAAATTCTAAGAGCACTGGTAGGCTAGCCAAAACCCGTTAACAGAGGATACATGCTAGAGAGTACCTGGACCTCAAAACCAGATGTCCTTGAAACCAGAGACTATAGCAAGATTCAAGGTCAGTCAAAAAGACTGGCAAAAATCCAGTCTTGAACGCTTGAGCACTTGAGCGCTTGAACGAGGGCGCCTGGGTGGCTCAGTGGGTTAAACCCTCTGCCTTTGGCTCAGGTCATGATCCCTGGGTCCTAGGATCGAGCCCCCCATTGGGATCTCTGCTCAGCAGGGAGCCTGCTTCCTCCTCTCTGCCTGCCTTTCTGCCTACTTGTGCTCTCTGTCAAATAAATAAATGAAATCTTTTAAAAAAATTTACATAAAAGACTGGCAAAAATCTGAGTAGACATGAGCATAAGGCACATAGTGACTAGGTGGAATGGCAGATGTCTCAGGTAAAGCCAATCAACTGCCTAGCCTATAGGACGTAAATCAGCCCTCATTTCCCCTCCACCATGACCGTGAGACAACTCAATCTCCTCCTTTTAACTAGTTACCATCCTAAGAAAGAAGATGGGGTAGAAGGATTCCTTAAAAAGATTGAATTTTTAATCATGGAACACCAAATCAATGATGTACTGTATGGTGACTAACATAACACAATTTAAAAAAGGAAGGATTTAATTTTTAATTGAATGACTTTATCTGAAAGAGATTGCTTTAAATAGAAGGACTTGAGTCCTTTTTAGCTGCTAAATTTTTAACAATTCTCAACCGTAGTCCACCTATCACTATTTAGAAGAAATGGATGCATAAGAGTGAAATTACTTATGTTGTAGAAAAGAACTGTTATTTTTATATTTTTGTACCTCTGAGTCATGGTATATCTATTTTATCACCTCTCTCCAGTGTGTACACACATGTACACCCATACATGTTGCAGAACAGTATCTCTTTGCTTACTTCCACCATGCCATACCATAAGGCATGTCCAAAGGTGAACCATGGATTGCAACATACGTAAGTTACTATATGGCTTCCAATATTTTGTAATGGAATTCTGTTTGAGTATAAATATAGAAACTTCTGGTTACTTGTAGGTATCTTTATCAGCCTGTTCCATCATATTTTCACCATATCACAATTACCTACATGCAGTCTCTTCTCCTTTTATCAGAAACAATAATAGTGAATATTGAGTGCTATTTGTGCTCTCAACACTGTGCCCATTCTAATGTTTTGTGAGGATCACTTCATTTATATGAGGGGAGTGGCACAAAGAAGTTAAGGAACTTCTATGGGAAATTTATTTGTTTGTTTTTAAAGATTTTATTTATTTGAGCGAGAGAGAGAGAGAGAGAAAGAGTGGGAGAGAGAGAGAGGGAGAATATGAGCCTAGCCAGGGGGAGGGGCAAAAGGAAAGGGAGAAGCAGGCTTTCCACTGAGAAGGGAGCCAGACATGGGGCTTTCAGTCCCGGACTCTGGGATCATGACCTGAGTTGAAGGCAGACACAACTGACTGAGCCACCCAGACACCCCTCCATGTGGGATTTAATGTTGGAGTTCATACTTTCAACAAGGAAGCTATATTGTATGCCACCACCTTGCATTTTCGCTTTCATCCCTTCCTTCTTAACACTACTGTTTTGTGTAAATTCTTTGTTTTCCCATTCTCCCTTTCCCCCATCCCCTTGTCCCTTTGGTTTTTTGGTCTTTCTCTGTTGTGTGAGTTCTGTTTCACTCCTTTTATCACCTGGAGTCTTTCTGGTAGACTGATTTCTGATTCTCTGAGTCTGTTCCTCATGCTCCTCTCCCCCTCCCACTCTTTGCCCTTTTGTCATTGACAGCTTCTTGCAGATTCCCTTGCTCTTTTTCTCTCTTTCTCAGTCCAACAAAGACTGCTTAGAAAGAGCAGCAGCCTTGTCATTTGAACAAAAGATTCCAAGAACCCTGTGTAGGTTGGCTATTGATTAGCTTAACTGAAAAGCTGATTAACTACTTCATCTGTGGCTGAGTCTATCTGTTAATACCAGGGAGTTGCAGGCTGTGGTGGTAGGAGATCTGCCAGTGGCCACCTTTACATTAATTTTACTTACTGATTTCTGTCTTGGAGGTCTTAACTATACCGTGATTATTGCATAGCTCCCAGAAGGGAAAATGAATCCCCAAAAGCACTTTACCTTGCAGGCTTGATTTATTTTAAGATCCTGTTAGTTTCCTATTATTTTCATCACATTTGGAAAACCAATTTTATATTTTAATTCCATATTTTTTAACTTCTAAGTCATGCTTAGAAAAAATGTTATAATATAGCCCTTTTTTTAGCTTTAATTGATTTCTGTTTTTTCTTTATTACTGAAATATGGTAATTCAGCTAAGGAGGAGTGAAGTTACATATGAATTTATGTGTACGTGTCCATAAATATTATATGTGATTATGTATATAATATGTGTATGCTGGTTAGGTATATCAATTGATAAAGAGCTCATTGAAATCAAATATGTTTTATAATCTTCCTTTTAATGATTTCCCATTATTACTATGTAGACTCCAATAAATCTAATCAGTAAGATTATTGAGTCTTGATGGATATGGAGAATATGCACATTTTGACTGAAACAGAATTTTTAATTGTGACTATTTAGCATTTCTTTCTCCTTATAAAAGGTAAGAATTGGCTCTTTGATGTTTGTTATCTAGTGGCAGACCACGAAATAAATTTGGTATCATTTTTATTGATTTCTATGTATTTTATCAACTCAAGAAGTCTTTCCAGAGGAGCAGTCTTTTAGTTGGTTTTAGTTGGTGATGTATTATGCATTGTATTAGAACAAAGAGGCTTTCTTTACATTCTAAATTCCTTCTGGATAATATTAGGAATTAGTTCTTATAAGTGGAATAGGCTTTCTATTCATTAATAGTTCTTCACCCCAAATTGTTTTACTTTCAATCTTATGAAAGGCCAGGATATCACAGTGCAATATTTTCATAGAACTGGGAAAATCATAGAACTCATAAAAAATGAATTAAAGCAAGATCTTCTGATCTAGGAAGTGGCTTAGATTATAATGTAGTTCATATATTCCTGATGAAAAGTTACAGAACCTAGAAATTCAAATTTAAAACAACTGATCATTTTTATGCAAATTAATAATTTTAAAGGTAGTAGCACACTAGAATGATAATTGTAATCATCAACGGTTTTCAAATTAGTGCATGCAGTTAAGACTTAGAATGCTTAGGAAACTAAGAGGAGGTGTATTTTGATGCAGAAAAGTACCATGTGAGTCATTGCTTCTTATTATTGGTGTGAGGTCAATACTTAGATGTTTGTAGCAGCGAAGTTATTTATATAGAATTTGAAAGCTAAAAGATATCTAGAAACATGGATTTTTTTTTAAAGATTTTATTTATTTATTTATTTGACAGAGATCACAAGTAGGCACAGAGGCAGGCAGAGAGAGAGAGAGAGAGAGGAGGAAGCAGGCTCCCTGCAGAGCGGAGAGCCCAATGTGGGGCTCGATCCCAGGACCCTGAGATCATGACCTGAGCCGAAGGCAGAGGCTTTAACCCACTGAGCCACCCAGGCGCCCCTAGAAACATGGATCCTTAACGGCAGGCTTTGGCATCCAGCTCCAACCAGAGTGACTTTGTCCTACCGCTGAGCCTCAGTTTCCTTGGGCATAATGATAGTAATTATCCTGTAGAATTCTCCTGAAGATGAAATGATAAAATTTACATAAGAATTTAACACAGCGCTTGGCACAGGTTGAGAGTAAGTAAATGGCAGCTGCCGCTAACAGTGGAGGTGGCAGCAGCTGCAGTGTTGTTTAATGTGAGGAAATAAAATCAAGCCTGAAATGTTATCATTTACTACTTTCTTGGCTTTCTCCTTCTGTCTTTAATCTCTCTTCCTAGGACTCTTCTTTAAGTTCATATATTACAAAATTTTGAATTCTAGGCCCTCATAACTGTTGGACTATTTAGAGTCACAGTCATATAATGATAGAATTTTGGAGTTGGGAGTTTTGGGATGATTTTACCCAAACCCCTAATTTCACAAGGGAGAAAATGATGTCCAGAGAGGTTAAGTGATTTACCCAAAGTAAACTGCTTATGGCAGGTTTCCTGGTGAGTGGAACAATGTTCATTTTACTACTACATTCTGCTGCTTCCATACCATTCAGTTCAGAGATGAATGGACACTCTCAATATGGTTGGCTCACTTGAGTCCTTATTCTGTAACAGTTACTATGATAAATGCCCAGATAACAAAAATGAGGAATATAGAGTTCCTACAACACAAGCATTCCCAGCAGAAGTAACTGAGTGACAATCACAGGAGAGTGGTATTATAAAAGTGGGGTATAATAAGTCTAGTTAAAAAAGGATAGGGACTAAGGTTTATGAAGTGCCTATGTGACTGGTAATTCACATGCACTGTCATTTAATAGTTGACGTAACCCTCTAATGTAGGTGTTACTTCCCACAGTTTTGTTTCTTGGCAAAGCTCAGGGCTTGGTTGAGGAGCAGAGACACATAGACCTGAGTTCTAGTGGGAAAAAAAACTCAGTGCTTGTCAGAACTTGGAGCTTCCAGAAAAGATTTGGTAGATATTGGTTGATGAATGGGAATGATGAATCATTGAGACTTCACTTTTTTTTTTAACCTGCAGCTGAAATTAAAGACCAAGTTGCTTTTTTTGTAATTTGTTTTCTATAAATCTATTGCCTTGAGTGGAAGACACTAAAAATTGTCTGACTTCTTAGAAGAGCAACCTTAGTGAGCTGAACTGAGGAACAAGCATTTCCTGTTGTAAATGAACTTCGTTTAGTTCTCTTAATGTTTCTGAGTCAAAATCTAGGGCAGGGGCTAAAGTCTGCAAAAGGCACAAAAGCTTCCATGTCCTTTGAGACTGCATTTTCTTAACTACTTGATCTTCTTACCTCCTTTACTTTCATCACTTGGTTTTTTCCTCCCTTTTTAGTTGGTTCTCAGATGGGTACATAATGCACTGTGAGAAGATTTAATTGTTCTGTGACAACTCTGAGGTGTCATTATTACTATTTACATTATTGTATACATTTTGGTAAATCAGCTAACTACTAACAATTGGGATACTTTAAAAAATGTTTCTGTCGCAGAATTTCCTTTTGTAGGTATTTCAAAACACTTGGTTGCTCTGGCTTCCTAAAAATGGAAAAAATACACCCATTTGAAAAACATTTAGTATAGTATATGTGCCCTCGTTTTGAGGGAAAATACCATTCTGGGATTCTTATGGTATCTATGAATTTATTCCTAAGTTTCAATTTTGGACATAATGGAGCTGGTCTAGAAGATACTCAAGGTTTCTTTTGTATCTAAAAATCTGTTGTATTATTGGAACTATTATCTTTATAAACTATTAAATGCAGTAAAGGTATACTAAACACTGTGCAGAAGCTATGAAAATTACAGATACAAAATTATGTTAATAAAAATGTGTATCACAACTTGCTGCTCTCTGTAATTATCAAAATATATAGAAAAATACATTTCTTGATGTAATGAACTTTCTGTAGGCAACAGGTACACAAAAAAGTTCACATAATTAGTATAAGCAGCTAGAACAGCAGGCAGAAAATTAGCAGCCAGACTTATACCATATAGTCAAGAAATTGTTCAGTTAACTGAACGTTCCAAAAGAAAGAATCCCAAAGAACTGGCCAGACCACTGCTCCATGTAAACAACATGTGTATATTGCATACCCTCTTAATACCTATAATACGCAATAGGGTTTACTGAACGGTGTGAATATTTAGAAATATGTATGTAAATACAGGAAAAAATAGCTAAAAGAATTGAAAATGGTTTCCTCAGGACAGTAAGAGTCAGAAGTGGAGAGAGATGTGACAGAATCCTACAGCTTTTCATTTAAGCTTAATAGTACTATTTTCAATTCATGTACATTTATTACTTACAATTTTTAAAAAGTCTTTAAACAAAAAAGCATGGGGGGGCAAAAAGAGAGAGCACGAGACCCAAGAAACAGGCTCTTAACTCTAGAGAACAAACTGATGGTCACGGGGGAGGATGGAGGCGGGCGGGGGTGGGGTGCGGGAAGAATGGGTGAAACAGGTGATGGGGATTAAGGCGTGCACTTGTGATGAGCACCAGGTGTTGTATGGAAGTGTTGGATCACTAAATTGTGCACCTGAAACTAATTTTTTTAAAAAGCTGTCAGAATTGGGTTTTTGGATGTAGTTTTGCCGTGTTACACTGGTGCTTCCATGTATCACTGAAGATACGTGGAATTCAGCAAGTATATAAACAAGAGGCATCAGAGATACCATAGAAATTATATAGATGTTAAAATGTACAAGCACCTTCTATCACTCCCTTCTGTTAATTTTTGTTATCTATTTTTAGGGGACAACTATGGTAGATCATTGATATTTACAGAATAATATTCACCTCTTTAATTTTATCAGTAGTTGCAAAACTTATTTGTAGCAACTTCTTTTTACTATAGTTGCAATTGAAAAGTCAAAAAAGGGGGCGCCTGGCTGGCTTAGTTGTTAAGCTTCTGCCTTCTGCTCAGGTCATGATTGCAGGGTGCTGGATTGGGCTCTGCTCACTGGGTAGTCTGCTTCTCCCTCTCCCACTCCCCCTGCTTGTGTTCCCTCTCTCTCTTTGTCAAAAAAAGAAAGAAAGAGAAAAAAGAAAGAAAATGAAAACCAAAAACCAAAATAAAACTGATTGACTGTCATGACATACTCTGGGGGAGGTGATAATAGTAAAAAGACCAGAGGGGGGAGATAAATGAGAGTTCCAATGGCCTTGATAATCCATAGGCTAGTGAACAAGGTCAGACTGAATCAGGTGAGTTCTCTGGGGGTTAATAAACCCTATAACTTGATGGTAGATAATAAAATGTCACTGAAAATTTTATTTACTATTAATTATCTTTAATGTACTATATTTAATATTCACCAGGTAGAGCCGTCTCTCTCACAGTTATATGGTTCTTAAGGCAGAAAACACACTTTATTCAGTCGTTGTATCCTTTATGGCATAGTCATGTCAATAAAGGCATGCTTTATCGTGAATGAATTTTCACTACCTGCAAATTAGCATGTTGTAGCTGTGTTTCAAAAGCATCTTAGATTTGTGCACAAACATTTGTATGAGTGCTATATCTTGAAATAAATAACAGCATTTCCTTTTTCTGATTTCACATATGTATGGTTTATGCTAATGATAATAAAGACTTGGACATTTTTCACTTTGTCAGAAGGGGGCTCCATATCTCCCCTACATAATTCCAGCCACATGTTGCTGTAAAACAAGGCTCAAGATTCCTTATCTATTATTTTTCCCCCTAAATTCCATGATCATGGCAGAGAACATTTTTTTAAATGTGGTTTTCTACAGTGTGCTTTCAATCTAGTAAATCTGCTATGTACTGTTGTGTTACAGTTCTTTGCTTTTTCTCTGAACCAATATAATTATGTGGTTTACTTTACTATTGAATCTTGGGGGGGGGGTTTTACCCCAATATAGTTTTTCATCATTTTTGCAATGTTCTCTTTGGAAGAATCTTGATTGCTTTGTAGCTAAACGGTATCATAGCCAGAGAAAAAGTGGTTAAGATCTGATGACATATGATTAATTGGCATGTCATTTGTATTTGTGTATTCTACCTAGTTCTCTACTTGAGGGAGATGTTTTCTCCTGGGGAGTGCTAGGGAAATTGTTACAGCATCATTCCTCAGAAAAGTTATTCATAGTAATGTAGCTGAGAGACATATCTAGTCTGAGGCTATCTCAAGGAAATGATTGTCCTTTTTGAACAGATGTCACATATCCTTATTGGAAAACTTACTTTCTTCCTATTGTGGAAATAATGACATTAAACACATTATATGACTCTAAAAAACTGTGACTCTGATATACAAGCAATGCCTGTTTTATTACTTCTATACAACTTGCAAGTCCTGTTCAGTTGTGTTCATTTTGTTAGGAATGAAAAAAAAAAAACCACATTTGTGTTTAATTAAATTGGAATGATATAGTATTATGCCATCTTTTAAAAACTATTGGCAAATTTTAAATGTTCAAAGCCCCATATAAATAGGGATGAGCAGAGTCTATTCAGGGCAAGGTAATTAGAGCATATTTGGCTAGAAGATCTCAGAGTAAAAATAGCTAGTCTCAGATAGTGTTGGAGAAAGGTAATTAACGCTTAAAGAATAATGATGAAAACCTTTTGCTTAGATACCTTTCCTTATTTTAAGGTTCACTGCCTTACATTAAAAATAATGAACCCTAGCCTAGAAATCTCTGTGCAATCAAAACTAGCCCAGTGAATACTAGTGAGTAAGATAAATTATAATACCATATTCTATATTCCTGGTGAAGAAAGGAAATGCATATGGCCTAGTAACATAACAGCTTATAAGTTAAAAACATTTATCTTCTCTCTTTTGTCATATTTCAACTTCATGTATATTTTTATATAATCCCCTAACTCTTCCTCCTCCTTCTTCCCTACATAATGTACAAAATGTGTTATGGCACTCTAAATTGAGATTGCCAGATTTTTATGCCCTTCTAAACTCTTTGACAAATCATTTATCATCCCTTTTTCTCAAATCTTAAATATAGGCATCCTTCAGGGAGCTGTCTTCAGTCCTTTCTCCCCCTCTAATCCCTTCCTTAGACGTGTTTTATGTTTCTACTATTCTGCCCTATGCAGTGATGCTCAAGTATCTGTTACTGGTCTTCAGGTTTCCTGGGCTCCAGAACTGTATTTTCCACTGTTACCTGGATATCTGTACTTGCAGTGTAGTGACATCTACATATCTTCAAAGTCAAGAGTCATACTCTATTGCCTGTAACTCTCCTACCTGCACTACACGTGTCCTTCACTAAGTTCATGGCAATATCAGTCACTTTTAACAATTTAAAAGATTTTGCTTATCCATTGAAAGGTATGTCCATTCAACTTATGTAACAACCACCGTCAGATGGTGTTACACTCCTCCATTCTATTCTCTACTCCCACGGCAAAGGTTCAGGCCCACCCATCTTCTCAGCAGGAATGTAGCAGTTGTTACTATTGATCTTCACCTCCTGCCCCGGTCCATTCTACCCACTGCTCATTGATCGGCTTCCTGAAGCCCTGGTCTTATAATGCCACTATCCTGTTTAAAGCCTTTCCCTGGGTCTTTACTGGACCTAAAGCTAAGACCACAGTTTTCAACCTCACTTGTATGACCTGTCTCAGTCAAGCTCTTTAACTTCCTTTTACACACTTGGCATACTTTTAATGAAATAGAATAATTTTTTTCCTCGAATACTGTACATCCTTTTCCATCCATGGTTCTTTTCATATTAGTATGTCAGCCTCATGAAGGCAGCGATTTTCTGTTCATCTGTTCTGTTTATAGTTCTGTCCTTAGCTCCTGAGACAATGTCTGGCACATAGCAGGTATTCAGTAAATATTTGTTGAGTGAATGGACAAGTAAACAAATAAAAGGAGAAGCTTGAAGATATCTTTCATGGGACTATACTATTCTTTCCTCACTTGGATTCTGAGACCTGTATCCTCTCAACAAATTCTCTTTGCCTATGCTAATTTAAGTAATTCTTTTCCTTCTAATGAGATGATCTTTGACCAAGACAGCACAGAAAAGTTGAGAAGATGCTAAGAATTTGGATAAAGGAATTTGCTTTTAGAGAACTGAAGCTTTCTCTCACCTTTGCTTTCACAAAGTATGAAAAAAATCTTGCCTCTGAGGTCAGGTATCCCATAACCCAAATATATGGTGAATGGGGAAACATCCTGATTTCAGTGGAACCACTCATTAAGTTGACAAGGGTCTATCCATGACTCTGCAATATATTATATATATGTATATATAATATATTGTATATATATTTTATATATATAGGTATATTGGTATATGTGAGCAAAGAAATTTATTAAGTCATGACTTAATTATAAAGTATACTAAAGCTAAACAGACTATTTTGTTAAAATAGTAATTCAGTAGACTAATTAGTTGATTTTCAAGGTACACTAAACTGGTTGATTGATTGTCAAGCCACAATAAAAATATTCGCATGTTATTAGTGTCCACAAATTTTATATGAATGCAACTTTAGGCAAGCAGAATCTTGATGAAAATGTGATGTCAAACTTTGCAGTTTTCCCCAAGTGCCCATCGATAGATAAATGCAGAAAGATGTGCGCACGTGCGCACACACACACACACACACACACACACACACACACAATGGAGTATAATTCGGCCATAAAAAAGAAATCTTGGGGTACCTGGGTGGTTCAGTGGGTTAAAGCCTCTTCCTTTGGCTCAGGTCATGATCCCAGGGTCCTGGGATCGAGCCCCAAATCGGGCTCTTTGCTCAGCAGGGAGCCTGTTTCCTCCTCTCTCTCTGCCTGTTTGTGATCTCTGTCTGTCAAATAAATCAATAAAAATCTTTATAAAAAAAAAGAATAAAATCTTACCATTTGCAACAACAAGGATGGATCTGGAGGGTATAATGCTAAACAAAATAAGTGAGAGAAAGACAAACACCATATGATTTTACTCATATATGGAATTTAAAAAAATAAAACAGATGAAGGAAGGAAAAGAGACAAACCAAAAAATCGGGCTCTTAACTATAGAGAACAAATAGAAGGTTGCCAGAGAGGAGGTGGTTGGGAAGATGGGTAAAACAGGTGAAGAGAATTCAGAATACACTTATCTTGATAAGCACTGAGTAATATATGGAATTGTTGAATCATTGTATTGTGCACCAATAAACAATGTATATTAACTACACTGGAATTTTTTAAAAATTTGAAATTTTAGCTAGTAGATATGAGTTAGGGGTAACATGATAAAATATCTCTTATTTAACTAAATGCTTAGAACACCACTAAAAGCCAACCAAATGGCCTCAGTTGTATGGAAGAAAGTGATAAAGCAAGCTTGGGTTTTAAAGATAAAGTCACGAAATACATGTATTTATAAAGAACAGAAGGCTACAGATGAAGGAGGATGAGATCTTTTTCTTTACTAACAAAACACTTAGGCAGAAATACATGTTTTCAGTGAAGGATAGATGCTAACAATTAGGCAATTTTCATTGGTTATAAAAGAATCTAGGCGGTTCACATGTGATGCTAAATGTTTACAGTTAAATAAGCCTTCCCTTAAAAGCACAAATTTAGAACACTGGCACTAAAGTAAATTAAGCCAAAATTTCCACCAGAGAGAAATTAGGATTTCATGCTTCCCTGCCCCACCCCCATGGCTCCTGGAGTAATTTTAGGTACACTGAGGATGCTTCTTCCATTCAATTACATTTTCTGACTCTCTATCAAGACCTCTGGTTAATTTATCTCCTGGTTGACTTTTCAGTAGCATGTGGCTTCTTTACACAACCAATCATTTTATAAAATATTTTAGGTAATTTTTAATGAACACTAATCTAGTCAGTTCTAATTAGTAAGAAGGATTCCTGCATATATTATTCACAACCTAAGTATGTTCATGAGAAGGTAAGACTTACCATTTAGAACACAACATGTCTGGCCTAGTATTCTGTCCATGGTAATAGCTGATGGCTGGCATTATTGGGAACAGTGGTAATGGTAGTACTATCACTACTTCTACTCTAGTTACTGGCTTCTGGCAAACTTGTTCTTGTTGTGTATTTTCTAACACTTTGCATGATTTCTCAAAGGTATGGTAATAGGTATTTAGCCCATTTTACTCTAAAATGACCTGAACTGACACCAAAAGTCAGACATTTAACCAACTGAGCTACCTAGGCGCCCTGCCATAGCATTTTTTTAATGAAAAAACTATTTTCCAGGATAAAAATAATTTAGTGAGAAGAGTGATGGTATTTTACATTTTTGGAAATCTCTTTAATATCAGTGTAAGACAGTCAGAACCTCAAATCTGCTTTGCATTTACTTTGTTGTAATATGGCGTCTGGAAAATTCCACAGTATATTTGAAAGCGAGTTCAAAAAAGGTAAATAGCATCTTAGTATTAGCAAGAAAATAGTTTCACCTTGAGGATCCTCCAAAAGGTTCTGCGGGCGCTCCTCCTAGCAGATTCGGTTTTGATGCTTTCTTGTCCTTTGCTCTCTTCAAGCGCGCTCTGGCTGGCGTCGGCACGTGTACCTGCAGCCCTCTAGTGCTGAGAAGCCCTCGCTGCTGTACTGCTGTGCTCTGCTTCTTAGTCATTTACACCAGTGGGATTTTTTTCAGCTGTGTCCTTTCTTCTTCCTCCTTGTAAAGAGAGGTTCAAATTCATCAACATTCTCTCTCTATTCTTAAGCCCATGCCCAGATGAGAAATTGGAGGTGTTAAATCACAGGCAAGGCGACAAGAGAGGCCTCAGGCATTCCCCTCCAGCTCAGAGCTACCACTGGCTGTTTTCCAAGCTCTTTCAAATGCACACCCTGTCAGGAAAGTATGTTTGAGCACAGAGCTCCAAATTTTGTACTTTTACTCATTTACGAGTTACCTACATATCCTTTTGCACTCATGTATTTATGTATTTACGAGTCAGATACGTCTGCTCTTGGACTCACATGTTATAACATGTACAAAAATACAAATAGAATAGATTAAATTAAAATAAACATGAAGAGTTTGACTGTTCCCCTTCTACATTCAAGTGGATCATGGCACATACGTCCTAGTTGCTTTTCTGTCACATTGTAGACCCAGGCGGTTGTGGCTTAAACCATGAAAGAAAAGGATGAGGAGGTGGAATCTGGAGAAGGACTCTTAAGATTAAGGGAGGTTACTTTGTTTCCTTGCTTGACTGGGAAAGAACCTATGTCGGGAATCAAAGATGTAGAAGATTGTTCACGTATCAGAGTAGGAAGGTAGAAGGAGATGAATGATGAGTCCATGTCTAAAGTTTATACTGAAAAGCAGGAGGAACCGTTTGTTTAAAAAAAAAATTAGGGGTGACTGGGTGGCTGAGTGCATTAAGCCTCTGCCTCCACCTCGGATCATGATCTCAGGGTCCTGGGATCGAGCCCCACCTCGGGCTCTCTGCTCAGCAGGGAGCCTACTCCCCCCACCCCCGCTCTCTCTGCCTGCCTCTTTGCCTACTTATGATCTCTGTCTGTCAAATAAATAAATAAAATATTTAAAAAAATTAATAAAAATAAAAGATTTTATTTATTTGAGAGAGAGAGAGCACGAGAGAGAGATCAAGCAAATGGGGTGGGGGGCGGCGGGCAAGCAAGGGTAGGACAGAGGGAGAGGGAGAAGTAGGCTCCCCACTGAGCAGGGAGCCTGACAAAGGCTCAATCCCAGGACTCTGGGATCATGACCTGAGCCGAAGGCAGACACTTAACCAACTGAGCTGAGGTGGCCAAGGAACAGTTTCTAAATATCCATAAATATTAGAGCAAAATAAGTAGAGCAAATAATGATGAAGTATGAAATGAAGAACATGGAAATTAAGAGAATTTCACATTTGCAGGTTATCTGCTAAGACTGAGGATAGGTGAGATGGAGTTAAAGGGAGAAGAAAGGATTTTTTTTTAAAGATTTTATTTATTTATTTGACAGAGAGAGAGAGAGCGAGAGAGCGAGCACAGGCAGACAGAGTGGCAGGCAGAGGCAGAGGGAGAAGCAGGCTCCCTGCTGAGCAAGGGACTCGATCCCAGGATGCTGGGATCATGACCTGAGCTGAAGGCAGCCACTTAACCAACTGAGCCACCCAGGTATCCTGAGAAGAAAGGATTTTAAACAGCTGTTGTAAGACATGTAAACTTGCTTAGGACACAAGAGGAGACCACATGAATTGCTCAACCATAGTAAAGGCTGTACTGAATTTAGATACACATTGTTTGGGGCCCAAAAAGCATGGTTTGGTGACTTCTTTAGCAATGCTTAGCATCTTGGAAATGGGAGTAAAGAAACTAAAACAAGAAAAAAGGAAAAACAGACTAGAAAATATCCAAAGTTGGAAAGTGAGTAAGTTCCGTATAGCAGAAATTCAAGAGGAGAAGACAGAGAGAGGGTGCTAGTGATGGTATCTTTGGAATAGTTGCAGACGGGTCTGGGTAGAGAAGCAAGTCTAAAACAGAGAGGGTTTTGATGAATTAATGAGGGTGAGAAGTGGAGGTGGCACAAGAAATCATTCACATTGGAGAAATTGAGAAAGAAAGCCAGATTTTTAATTAAGGTGGGAAGATAAAGTAACAATCAATGAAAACTTGAAGGATGTAGGAGAGTAACTCCTTCCTGGGCGTCCAATGAAAAGAACCATCAGACTGGTCTAGTAGACTGAGGAGTAGAGTAGGCACGGATGATGACATGCATTTGTCTGGAATGTGCCAAGGATAATAAATGTAGATAACAAAGAGGAAGGAAATGAGCAAAAACTTCGCTAGTGATCCTTGGTATATTTGACTAAAGGGAGATTTTGTTGTTCAAGGTACTTCGAAAACCAACCAATCTCAGGTTTCTAGATGCAGTGTGAGTTTGATGGAGAGAGGAGCCTCTGCAAATCTCCCTTCCTAAATCCTGAGGTTCTCACTGTGAAGATTAGCTGGTGTAGCACTCTAGAAAGTTTGCACATATGTCCTTCCTGAGAATCAGCCCACCAGTATATATATTAAATTTTGTAGTATGATAGAAAGGACTAGCTTTATGAAGACAGACCCAGGAGCTGGATCTGGTTCATCCTCTCACACCAATTTATGGTCTACCTACAACATCTGAATTTCTCATTACACCTTTATCTATATGGTTCTAGGTATACCGTGTTCCCTCAGGATTTTACCTGTTGACCTTTTCTTCCCCATCCAGATGACTTCCTTCTTTTCCTGTTAGGTCTGAGTTCATATCTACTCTAATAAATTAATCTTGCTTATGAAATACATCATCTTTAACATTCACACATGCCATACCCTAGCTTTGGATGAACTCTGATGTGTGTTTCCTAATATTCCTATTTTTTTTTAATGTTCCTTTCCTCCTTTCAGTCATTGTTTAAAACTCTGCTCAAGAATTGTTTCCCGCTTACCCACCTGCAGGGATTCTGTTCAAGGCTGATACCCTGCAGAGGGGAACCTTGCTGGGAGTCAGCTTGCTACTCAACTCTCTAGGGGCGTCCCTATGCTTGGGTTGTACCACCCGGCAGCATGGGGGAAGAGTCCATTTTTCTAATGCGCACAAAGAAGCTTTATGAACTAGCAGGGCCATGACCAGTCATTCCAGTAAAAACTGCATAACTCTTACATATTATTTACTGAACAATAATGAGAAGAAAAATTACTGATCAATGAGTACTTGCTAGTTAGTCCAGTGTTGTGTTAAAGATTGTTTCGCTTATATCTCAAAATAATCCTGTGAATTGGTCCCATAATTACAGATAATTTAGGGGAATAGAAAAATACGAAGACCAAGTCAGCGGCATCTGAAATGTCTACTATCTTTGCAATGTAAAATATTCCTTTAATAAGATTAGACAAACTCTTGAAATCAGGTGGAAGTTACTTGAGCTAGTCTAGCTTTGAAAAGTGTGTGTGTGTGTGTGTGTGTGTGTGTGTGTGTGTGTGTGTGATTTATTCGGCAGAAAGCTCTCCCACAGAACTTGCTCCCAGTTGGCAGAGGAGCTCTTTTCCCTGCTCATCTGCAGTTTGAGGTATTATGTCTCACAGTTCTGGGAAATCTTGGGTGTTACACTCTAGTTGAAAGATTGATTTGTTTCATTTCCACGTTGGCCGTTTCTAAATATGTTTCTAAATATGGTGCTTAATAAATACACCTGTTTTTAGTTACTCTTTGTGTTTTTGGTATTGTTGCGACATACTTTATATTTTTCATTGGATTGCAAGTTCCTTAAGGATGGTGATGATATTTTTAAACCGTGCAGTAACCCACCATAACTAATGTATTGAGGTGCTCACATAATAAACATTTAATACACATTGGCTGGCACATAGGTAAATTTTACTCTAAGTAGAGGTAATCTTTCTTGTTACTCATAATAGTGTGAGAGGAATAACTCTGGAAGTTATTTTTATTTTGAAAAAGTGTAGCTGGGGGTGCCTGGGTGGCTCAGTTAGTTAAGCACCTGTCTTTGGCTTCGGTCATGATACCAGTTGTCCAGGATCTAGCCCCACGTTGGGTTCCCTGCTTAGCCGGGAGTCTGTTTCTTCCTCTCCTAATCCCCCTGCTTGTGTTCCCTCTCTCTGTATGTCAAATTAATAAATAAAATATTTTAAAAATGTAGCTAGTATTCCATCTTGGTTTGGGTTCTAATATGATCTTGTCATGTAGATCAGCTGGAGACATTTCTTGAGTACCTGCTAAATCTTTGTCAATCAAAATTGGAATAATTGTTGAACACTACATCAAAAACTAATGATGTACTATATGTTGGCTAATTGGACATAATGAAAAACAAAGCAAAGCAAAAACAAAATAGGAATAATGGTTCTTGGAAGATGGCTTCCAAATATTTACATGCAAAAAAAATTCAACTTTTTTTTTAATGTTGTGTTAGTCACCATACAGTACATCATTATTTTTTAATGTAGTGTTCCACGATTCATTGTTTGCATAATAACACTCAGTGCTCCATGCAATATGTGTCCTCCTTAATACCCATCGCCAGGCTGACCCATCCACAGTTTGTTTCCTGGAGTCCATGTTCTCTCATAGTTCATCTCCCCATCTGACCCCCCCCCCCATCATTTTTCCCTTCCTTCTCCTAATGCCCTCCATGCTATTCCTTATCTTATGTTCCACAAGTAAGTGAAACCATATGATAATTGACTTTCTCTGCTTGACTTATTTCACTTAGCGTAATCTCCTCCAAAAAGATGTGGTCCATGTATATAATGAAATATTACTCAGCCATCAGAAAGGATGAATACCCAACTTTTGCATCAACATGGACGGAACTGGAGGGAAAATTCAACTCTTATCAACAATATAGACAATTAAAAAATTAAGAGGCTAAGACTGAAGCACTAAAATTTTCCATATTAATAGGACAAGCATTCTAAAAATAATTATTATTATTTTAATGTAAAAACCAGATTCTGACCAGTTTATCATGATTAAATTATAATAGATAATTATAGTAGATGATATATATTGAGTGAATGCTGTGTGCCATGCACTGTGTGAAATGCCTTATGCCTTATCTCATTTAATTCTCAAAACAATCCTGTAGAGTAGAATTACAGTTACCCTTATCTTATAGATGAGCAAACTAAGGCTTCACAGGGTTAAATAACAATTCGTAGGCAGTGGAGCTGGGATTTGAACCTAGGGATTTGAATAGTGATTTTTTAAAAATTATTAGATGCTGTAAAATGCACATTGATAAATACAGTTTTTATTTATGTGTTAGCTTACAATTTTAAAATGTGGAGCTATTGAGGTATTCTAAAAAGAAACCTACTGAAAAGTCCCTACAATTTCACTAAGGGGAAGGATTTAGATACAGAAATTAATAATACATCACTAAGGTATAACAGCATTAGGGGAGTATTATGAGGATGCAGTCTTACATTAACATATGATATTAAAATAAGTTTTATTACATTATTGAATTAAAGATGGAAATACTTATTTCAAATGTGTTTTGTAGGGGGAAATGTAGAAGCAGGACTTAGTTTTAAGGACACATGAAATTAATTTAAGAAAAATACTGGGGCACCTGGGTGGCTCAGTCGTTAAGCCTCTGCCTTTGGCTCAGATTATGATCCTAGGGTCCTGGGATCGAGCCCCACATCTGGCTCCCTGCTCGGCAGGAGCCTGCTTCTCCCTCTCCCACTGCTTGTGTTCCTGTGTGCGCTCTCTCTCTATGTCAAATAAATAAATTAAATAATCTTTAAAAAAAAAAAGAAAAAGAAAAATACTACCATCTTTTGCAATATTTTTGTGCCCTCGACTGTGAGATCCTCCATCTTTATTTCTAAGGGACCCAGAAATTCTCTCCTGGCAAGTTGTTAGGCATAAAGATAAAGCAAAGATCTGGACAAGTAATATACCTTCAGTTCTAGGAGGCTATTGATATAGCTGGTAGGAAAGCAAGTTTTTTAAAAGTCTATATCCATAGGAATAGTCTCTATAGAAATACATGGTAACATAATGGTAGCTGTTAAAATTCCCCCCTTCCAATCCATGTACCCCAATGTTTATAGCAGTATTATGAACAAAAGCCAAATTATGGAAAGAGCCCACATGTCCATTGACTGGTGAATGGATAAAGAAGCTGTGGTGTATATATGCAATGGAATATTTGTTCAGCCATAAAAAAAAGACTGAAATCTTGCCATTTGCAGTGGGTGGATGGAGCTAGATAGTATGCTAAGCGAAACAAGTCAGACAAAGAAAGTACCATATGATTTCACCCATATACGGAATTTAAGGGAAAAAAAGATGAACATTAGGGGGAAAAAGAGAGGCAAACCAAGAAACAGACTTAACTGTAGAGAACGAACTGATGGTCACAGAGATGGGTGGGGGATGGGCTAAATGGGTGATGGGGATTAAGGAGGGCACTTGTGATGAGCATTGGGTGTTGTATGTAAGTGATGACTCACTAAAGTCTACACCTGAAACTAATATTACAGTTCATGAACTGGAATTTAAATGAAAACTTGAAAAAAAAAATAAAGCTCCCTCCTTCCATTATGAGGAGGTAAAAAATCCGCTAAGCTACTATAAATGCTACTTGGTTATAGTGGAGTCTTCTAGATGGAACCCTACTCATCTCTGTAAATGTAGTTCTTGCATGAAGTAAAATGTTCCACTCCCAAGGAATATTTCATAGTCTTTGATGTATTTCATTGTAATTCCCTAATTTGTTTTATACCTTTACAAAAGTGACATTTTTTATGTTATTTTGTAATGATATAATGCTTTATATTTGCTGTTGTTAGCATTTCTCAGTTAAGGATATTTCTGATTTTTTTTTCATGATTTTATTAATTTGAGAGAGAAAACATGAGTGGCGGAGGGGGAGGGGCAGAGGGAGAGGGAGAAGCAGAATCCCTGCTGAGCAGGGAGCCCAATGCTGGTCTCAATCCCAAGACCCTGAGACCGGGACCTGAACTGAAGGCAGATGTTTAACCAACTGAGCCACCCAGGTACCCCAGAATATTTCTGATTTTTTTAATGTTAAAGTTTGGTAAAAGGTTTTGGTTTTTTGGTTTTTTAAGATTTATTTATTTCTTTGAGAGAGAGAGATAGAGAGTATGTGTGCGCCAGACATAGGGTTTGATCCCATTACCCTGAGATTATGACCCAAGCCAAAATCAAGAGTTGAGTGCTTACCTGCCTGAGCCACTGAGGCACCTGGCCAGGTAAAAGTTTTAGGTAAATTTTTTATGGAGGTATAATTGACATATGTCAGTTTCAGGTAGACAACATAACGATTTGGTATTTGTATACACTGCAAAATAGTCACCATAATGAGTATATTTGTCATTTGTCACCGAAGTTACAAAAATTTTTGTTTCTTGTGATGAGAACTTTAAAAATTTACTCTCATGGTGGCACCTGGGTGGCTCAGGTGGTTAAGCATTTGCCTTCAGCTCAGGTCATGATTCTAGGGTCCTGGAATTGGGCCCCATGTTGGGATCCCTGCTCAGCAGGGAGCCTATTTCTCCCTTTCCCTTTGCCACTCCCCCTGGTTGTGCTCTCTCTCTGTCTCTTTCTGTCAAATAAATAAATAAAATCTTTTTAAAAAATTTACTCTCTTGGCAACTTTCATATATGCTGTACAAAATTATTAGCTCTACCCACCATGCTGTATATTATGTCCCCGTGACTAATTTGTTTAATAGCCAAAAGCTTATGCCTTTTGATCCATTTTTACCCGTGTTTCCTAACCCCAACACTCCTCCTTTCTGGCAACCACTATTCTGTTGTCTGTATCTATAAGTTTTGTTTTGTTTGTTAATTGGATTTTCTTTTGATTCCATATATAAGTGAACTTTCTCTGTTCATATAAATGACTAACTTAGCATAATACCCTCAAAGTCTGTCCATGTTGTCACAAATGGTAATATTTCATTCTTTTTTATGGGTGAGTAATATTCCATTGCAAATTTTACAAATTGCAAATATTACGAATATTCCATATGTATACCTCCTCTTCTTTATCTATTCATCCATCAATGGACACTTAAGTTACTTCCATATCTTGACTATTGTAAATAATGCTACAAATGAACAAAGAAGTGTATATATTTTTTTGAATTAGTGTTTTTATTTTCTTTTGGGAGCAGGGTAAATACCCAGAAGTGGAATTGTTGGTTCATATTGTAGTTTTATTTTTAATTTTTTGAGGAACCCCCATAGTATTTTCCAACATCAGTTTACATTCCCATCAACAGTACATAAGGATTCCCTTTTCTCTACATCCTCTCCATAACTTGCTGTTTCTTGTTTGTTTGTTTTTTATAATAACCATTCAGGAAGGTATAAGGTGATATCTTACTGTGATTTTGATTTGCATTTCCCTAATGATTAGTGATGTTAAGCATTTTTTCATGTGTCTGTTGGCCTTTGTATGTATTCTTTGGGAAAATATCTATTCAGATCCTCTGCCCATTTTTAATTAAATTATTTAGGTTTTATTTAATTTATTATTATTATTTGCTATTGAGTTGTATGAATTTTTTATATATTTTGGATATTAACTCCCTATTGGATATATGATTTGGAAATATGTTCTCCTATTCTGTAGGTTGCCTTAGTTTTATGATTTTAGTGTCACATTTTACATTTTTTTATATACCACTTAACTAATTATTGTAGCTATAGTTATCTTTACTACTTAAAAAATTTTTTTTATTTATATATTTGACAGAGAGAAAGAGACAGGGAGAGAGGGAACATAGGCAGGGGGAGTGGGAGAGGGAGAAGCAGGCTTTCCGCCGAGCAAGGAGCCTGATGCAGGACTTAATCCTAGGACTCTAAAACCATAACCTGAGCCTAAGGCAGCTGCTTAATGACTGAGTCACCCAGATGCCCCTGTTTCTACTACTTTTGTCTTGTAACCTTCGTACTAGCTTTTTAAGTGATAAATCAACTGCCTTTACTGTATATTTACCTTTGCCAGTAAGATTTATACTTTCATATATTTTTTTAAGTTTTTATTTTAAATCTGGTTAACATAAAGTGTTATAGTAGTATCAGGTATACAATATAGTGATTCAACAATTCCATACATCAGCCTGTGTTCATCACCACAAGTGCCCTCCTTAATCCCCATCACCTATTTCACCCATCCCCCTACTGACCTCCCCTCTGGTAACCATCAGTTTGCTCTCTATAGTTAAAAGTCTGTTTCTTGGTTTCTCTCAGTCTCTCTCCTTCTTTTTCCCTTTGCTCATTTGTTTTGTTTCTTCAATTCCACATATGACTGAAATCATTGCAAATGGCAAAACTTCATTCTTTTAATGGCTGAATAATATTCTGTTATATAAATACACCACATCTTCTTTATCCATTCATCAATTGATGGGTACTTGAGCTGCTTCCATATCTTGGTTATTGTAAATAATGCTGCTATAAACATAAGGCTGCATATATCCCTTTGAATTAGTGTTTTTGTATTTTTTTGAGTAAATGCTCAGTGTGCTATTACTTGAGTAGGATAGTTCTATTTTTAATTTTTTGAGGAACCTTCTTCATACTGTCTTCAAGGGGCTGCACCAGTTTGCATTCCTACCAGCAGTGCACAAGATTTCCTTTTTCACCACATCCTTACCAATGCTTGTTTATGTTGTTGATTTTAGCTGTTCTGATAGATGTGAGGTGATACCTTATTGTATATTTGATTTGTATTTCCCTGATGATAAGTGATGATGAGCATCTTCTCATGTGTCTGCTGGCCATCTGGATGTCATCTTTGGAAAAAATGTCTGTTCATGGCTTCTGCCCATTTTTAAATTGGATTATTTGCTTTTTGGGGTGTTGAGTTAGTTGTTTAAGCTCTTTATATATTTTGGATACTAACCCTTTATTGGATATGTCATTTACAAATGTCTTCTCCCATTCTGTAAGTTGCCTTTCAGTTTATTTTTATGTTTATTTCAGTTTATTTTGATGTAGTCCCAATAGTTTATTTTTGCTTTTGCTTCCCTTGCCTTGGGAGGCCTATCTAGGAAAAAGTTGCTCTGGCCAATGTCAGAGAAGTTATTCCCTGTGTTCTTCTGTACGGTTTTTATGGTTTCAGGTCTTACACTTAGGTCTTTAATCCATTTTGAATTTATTTTTGAATACGGTGTTAGAAAGTGGTCCAGTTTCATTCTTTTGCATGTAGCTGTCCAGTTTCCCCAACATTATTTAAGATTGCCTATTTCCCATTGGATATTGTTTCCTGCTTCATTGAAAATTGGTTGATCATATAATTGTGGGTTAATTTCTGGGTTTTCTATTGATATGTATGTCTATTTTTGTGACATTACCATACTATTTTGATTACTACAGCTTTGTAATATAACTTGACGTTTGGAACTGTGATAACTGTAGCTTTGCTTTGCTTTTTTTTTTTTTTTTAATTCTTTACTTAAATTCAATTTAGTTAACATATAGTCTATCATTAGTTTCAGGGGTAGAATTTAGTGATTCATCAGTTGCATGTAATACCCATTGCCCATTACATCAAATGTCCTCCTTAATGTCCATCACTCAATTACTCCATTCCCCCACCCACCTCGCCTCTTGCAACCCTCAGTTGGCTACCTAGAGTTAAGCATCTCTTATGGTTTCTCTCCCTCTGTTTTTATCTTATTTTATTTTTCCTTCCCTTCCCCATGTTCATCTGTTTTGTTTCTTAAATTCCATAAATGAGTGAAATCATATGGTATTTGTCTTTCTCTGACTGACTTATTTCACTTAGCATAATACCTTCTAGTTCCATCCACATCATTGCTAACGGCAAGATTTAATTCTTTTTGATGGGTAATATTCCATATATATTATAGATATGGATATCTATATATATGCCACATCTTCTTCAGCCATTCATCTGTTGATGGACATTTGGGCTCTTTCCATATTTTAGCTGTTGTGGACATTGTTGTTATAAACATTGGGGTGCATGTGCCCCTTCAAATCACTATGTTTGTATCCTTTAGATAATTATCCAGTAGTACAATTGCTCAGTCACAGGGTAGCCCTATTTTTTAACTTTTTAACTTTTATTTTAACTGGGGAACCACCATATTGTTGTCCAGAGTGGCTGTACCAGTTTGCATTCCTACCAACGATATAAGAGGGTTCCCCTTTCTCTGCATCCTCACCAACATCTGTTGTTTCCTGAGTTGTTAATTTTAGCTATTTTGATCAGTGTGAAGTGGTATCTTACTGTGGTTTTGATTTGGATATCCTGATGCCGAGTGAAACTGAGCATTTTTTCATGTGTCTGTCGGCCATTGGAGAAATGTCTGTTCATGTCTTCTGCTCATTTCTTGCCTGGATTTTTTGTTTTTTTTTTTAAATATTTTTTTTTAATTTCTTTTCAGCGTAACAGAATTCATAGTTTTACACCACACCCAGTGCTCCATGCAATGCATGCCCTCCATAATACCCACCACCAGGTTCCCCCAACCTTCCACCCCCCCACCCCTTCAAAACCCTCAGGTTATTTTTCAGAGTCCATAGTCTCTCATG
>PISX010021550.1:0-33382 GCA_004024625.1 Mellivora capensis
AACAGGAAAATGGTAGATGGATTTAATTACATAAAAAACCCACTGTTGGCAAAAGTTATCATAAGTCAAACAAAAAGAAAAATGGCTAATTGAGGATAATATTTGCTACTGGCATCACAGTTGAAGGAGTAATAAAATAGAAAAGGGAAAAAATCAATCACTGTGGAAAAATGGGCTGGAGAAAACCTAATTTATAAGCAAAAAGAAATACAAATGTCTCTTAGCCACGTGAAAAAAAATTTCAATTTTACTCAAAGAAAGAGAAATTCTAAGTAGAACTACACTGAGGTATGGTTTTATCCAACTTAGATTGACAAAAATCCCAAAATCTGTTGACATACTGTTGATGAGGCTGAGGAAGAAGTCACTCCCATAGGCTGCTGAGAGGAAAACAAAATGGTGCATATATTTCCTGTCCAGGGGAATTTGATGATATCTAAGGAAATGTACTTAGGCGTTTACCCTTTTACCCACTCATCCCTCTTTTAGGAAAATCAATGCTGAAGACTCATTGGTAAGAAGAGATGAAAAGATGAATGTATGGAACTCTCAAACAGCAAAAAAGTGGAGGGCCCATGATCAGGAGGCCAATTGATTCAATCATGAAGCATTCACCAATGGATGTACGTATCCCTTACTCAAAATTATCAACCATGTGTTCACTGACTTTCCATCCTACCAAATATCATGTAGCTGTAAAAAAGGAAGGAGAAAAAATAAACAATGAAGGAATAAATCATAAAACTATTTTTTAAAAAAAGGGAAAGAAAAAGTTACCTAAGGAGGAGGAAAGTCTAGGATAGCATGGTTAAGATTAGAAGCTAAACCTCTTTGAAAGTTCTTTGTTTAGTGGATTTGACTTTGGCTTTATATGAATTTTTGCATGATTAGGCAGCAAAATTAAATTTTAAAAAGCAATGCCTAACAATTAAAATGAACCAAAAGAATGAGCTTAAATGTGTATATACTTGCATGGCTGCGCTAAGAACGCCTACTACCAATGGTGGTAAAACACTGTGTCTTTGTGCAACCGAGAGGGATGCATCCTATAGGCAAAGAGAAGAGCAACTCCTCAACCTCTGGTAAGTGCACTGTTGCTGGGTGCTGCTGTCTGAGGCTGTCTCAGGTGCACCCGTGGGGTGGTGCAAACAGGTAGTTATGTAATATTCCAATTATAACATTTCCAGTGTTGCTGAGAACTGAGATTCTCAGTGTGGGAGAAAGAAGACAGAAGATTTTAAGGAAAGGTTAAAGAAAATTTTAGACTGGCCATGTGTCAATAAATTTTAAAGTTGCATTATGGGTATGTGGAGTGTTCATGATACTCTACTATCTACTTTGGTGTATGTTTGAAATCTTCTACATAAAATGTTAAAAAAAAAGATAAAAGATAAAGGAAAAGGAAAGGAAAGGAAAAGAAAGGAAACTACCTCCAATTGAGAAAGTATCATCTTCTAGAATGTCTTAAGAAAAGGACTCGGGGGAAGGGGCACTTGGCTAGCTCAGTCAGTTAAGCATCCAACTCTTGATTTCAGCTCAGGTCATGATCTCCGAGTCATGAGATCAAGCCCAGCATCAGGCTCCACACTCAGCAGGGAGTCTTCTTGGAATTCTCTCTCCCTCCTCCTTCTCAAATAAATAAATAAATTAGTCTTTAAGAAAAGGATTCAGGTATGATTATTTGATGCAGAATATGTAAGCATGATCCTCCCAAAAGAAGGCTAAAGGAAGGCTAGGATCTCTCGGTTTTTATGAGTTTATAATCAGTATTACTGAAACTTCAAGTCAACAAATTCAGTTAATAATGTGAGCAGTAAAGAACAGCAAAATAAGTACAATTACTTGATCAGAAATAACTACCCCACCTTCTGATAGAAAGAGCAACTTCTCAGTTTCTGGTCATTGCTTGGAAAATGGTATTTTATGTGCAGCAATGGCCTACGTTATTACATCACAAAAACAGATAGCATGGAATGATTCTTGAGCTAGAGACAACTCTGCCTTTGTTTATACACAGTAATTTATACCCTGAACAGTTTGAAACGAGTCAATAGTGTATCCCCTTCCTTTCTCAGCAGGTTCCCAAATGGTTTCCTAATAAGTCAGAGCGTTGGCAGCCCTGAAAACAAACACCTTCAGCACCACAGAGTGAACCAATTCATTTTTTAAAAAACCACCACCCTTGCTGCATTGCATGAAAACAGAAATTCCCATTTGTGAACAAAGGTGCTGATTCGATAGATCCCCCTGATAACTTCTTGGTGAACAGTTTGCTCCTGAAGCCGGAATGCCAGCCCCATGAGCCCATGTCAGTTTCATACCAATACAGCACTCACAGACACTCATTCATTCATTCATTCACTTATTCATTCACTTGGTAAACATCTTCTGGAACCCCTACTGTATGTCAGACAGAGGATATGTAGCAGCGAACACAACAGGCAAACATTTCTGCTCCCTTGTCATGGGAAATGAGAAAGACAAATTTTAGAGGTCAATAAAACACACAGTTTTCATGCAGTTCTTAGCGCAATCACAGTGAAGAGCTGTAATTTCAAAAGATGGCTGCCTGAGGACAGCTACTAAGAGGGAAAACACAAGTGTAAAAACGTGGGGCTGTTGAGGAAGTTAGCCATGGTGTTCATTCACGGGAGGAATAGGCCAGGCAGAAAAAGAACAAGTTCCAGTCCTGGAGCAGGAATATTCTTGACATTTCTGTGGATGAAGGGGGTGGTGGACACGGGATGAAGCCAGAAAGAGAGAGACAGGGAAGGAGGTCAGCAAGTGGATGAGAGGCCAGACCCTGCCAGACTAGGGAAGGTCATGACTAGGACTTTAGCTTCCCTCTGAGCGAAACAGGAAATCAGTCACTGAAGAACTGTTGGCAGAAGAGCGACTGATCTAAAGAAGCCACCAGTCAGAAGGACACTCGGTGAGAATAGCTCAGGGGACAAGGACAGATGTGCAGAGCTTTGGCCACAAGCCAGGGGAGAACTGGAATAGAGCCCAAACCAGCTTTGTCCTAGATGGGTTGGGGGGAAAGCCCATTGGACCCATGCTTCAGGCATCCCACGGCAGCTGGTTGTGAGTCTGAAGTTCAGGGACAAGGTCTAGGCTGAGGACATAGACGTCAGAGCCGTCAGCGCGCAGACGAGTGTGAAGAGGGAGGAGTTTGAACCGGATCACCTAGGCAGTGAGCAGGGGAAGGAGAAAGAAGTACCTCTGGCATGGTAGTGTTTAGCTGTGAGGGCTATGAGGTGGAGTCAGAGAAGATCACAGAAAGGCCAGGAGGGTGAGGTCCCCGGCAAGGCAAAGTGGCCGGGGGGGGGGGTGTTACTGTGTCAAATTCAAATGCTGTGGGTAGACCAAGCAAAATAACAACTGAGAATGGGGGGGGGCATTACTCTCTTGCCCACTGTCCCCTGTGTATGATGCTCCCTCAACAGCCACACGGCACACCTGGGGGTCGCACCTGGGCTGGGTCTGAAGCTACAGCCACATGCTCTTGACCAAGAGTCCAAGGAAGAGGCATTCTTGATCCCAGACTCATGCGACAACACCAGCACAAAACTGGAATGGTGGTCTCTCCAAGTAAAGAAGTTCCACTGTGCTCTAGACTGTCTCAAAGAACTGATATTTTAGTTCCCTAGCTGGAGACAAAAGTGGGTCCTTGTTCCTCTAAATGAGTGGGACTTCACACAGAGCCATGGAGTCGCATAGCATGGGTAACACTCAAGCCAGCTTTAACGCCACCACAAGCCATGGCAAGGATGAGGCCCATGACTTGTGTGTCTGCTCTGTCCTTCCCTGAGGGTATGAGGCGGTCCCCTGGGCTAGGAGAATACTCTAGCCCCCATGTTCACATTGGGCATGCGTCAAACCTTGCCCAGAGGGGTGAGGGTCAAACTACTCTCTTTGGTCACAGACCATCTCAGGACCCAAGGATAAGACTGTTTCAGGGACACTTGGCAAACTCTTTATTACTCGATCTGATGCTCCTGCTCATTGTTACAGAAAGTTCTTCCAGCCCTTCTACCATGTTGCAAATAATACTATCTTGTACTGGGCCCTTGCAATGAGCCAGGCACCATTATAAACGATTTATGCACATTATCCTGTTAATCCTCACTCATTCTGTGTCGGGGGGACACATCACATGGATGAGAAAACCAAGATTAAAAAGGATTACGTGACTTGCCCAAGCTCTCACGGTTATTAAACAGTAGAATCAGGATCTAAACCCAGGCACTCAGACTGAAGTCTACGTGGTATACCTCCTGGGAATTTCTTGTGGTCAAAATCAGTACTTATTCACAGATCCGAACTCTACTCCTATGTCATTACTTAACTCTCTTTTAGCTTACATACCTCAACGATACCCCCCAAAGGTTTATTTCTGCACCATTTCTTAGGACGGAACAAGATGGAAACATCAGTGACCTGCACCTTCATGGACAGAACTACATCATCGGAAGCACTGGAAGGATGGCTCTATCCACTCAAATGCCTCCAATTTCCCTATCTTTCTACTACTCCTATCGGGGCCCATTAATTACAACAGCCTCATCTACTTATTTCCCAGCCAATGCTTCCCAAACTTCCCTACCGAGATGGTCATAATGGTGTGAATATCTGTAGTTTTTCTGACACGGACCACCAATCAGGCCTGTGAGAGTTATCAGCAGGCTAGTACTTGCCCTTTTTTAAAAACCAAAGGATTTCAGTTTTGCATCCTGCAATTCATTCATAATATTTTAGTCTTTAAAAGATTTTAAGTTGCATAATTTCAAGCTGAATGAGAATGAAGACCACTGCTTCATTCTCTTTTCCTATCACCAGTGTTGAGACATTTCTGAAAGATTTACTGAAGAAATGAACAAATAATTGTGGTCCCAGGTGCAGGTTGGGTTTGGATCTTCTAGAAGCCTCTTCTTATTCTAAGATCAAAGTAGAAAGAATAGTTCCTGTCCAGATACAGCCTCTCGTGGCCACTCACAGCCACGCAGTCCTTGGCAGATGCAGAAGTGCAAGTTGGGAGGACTTCAGTGAAGTTTCCAAAGGAAGCTTCTAGACCGACAACGGTCTGGAGAGTTTAGTGTTATCCAGTTGTAAAGGCTGTTTGTATGTACTTTTGTTGATGATGGTGCTTTCAGTAAATTTAAATATATTCTGAACACACGAAAGGAACCCAACATTAAAGAAAATAACATACTTCTTCTGGGGAAAGGAAGAATCCTTATGAAACGCCAGTATTTTCTACAGTGAGTGTTTTATTTTTTTTAAAGATTTTATTTATTTATTTGACAGAGCAAGATCACAAGTAGGCAGAGAGGCAGGCAGAGAGAGAGAGGAGGAAGCAGGCTCCCTGCCAAGCAGAGAGGCCGATGTGGGACTCGATCCCAGGACCCTGAGATCATGACCTGAGCCGAAGGCAGAGGCTTAACCCACTGAGCCACCCAGGCGCCCTACAGTGAGTGTTTTAACGGCTTGGATTTGGGGAATACCACATTTTTCTAAACCAAAATACCCCCAACCTGTCTTTAAAAGTACGATGAGGGGTGCCTGGGTGGCCAGTGGGTTAAGCCTCTGCCTTCAGCTCAGGTCATGATCTCAAAGTCCTGGGATCGAGTCCCGCGTTGGGCTCTCTGCTGGGCAGGGAGCCTGTTTCCTCCTCTCTCTCTCTGCCTGCCTCTCTGCCTACTTGTGATCTCTCTCTGTCAAATAAATAAAATCTTTAAAAAAAAATAAAAGTGTGATGAAATTCAACTGGAGAGGGTGAAGTGATCTTACTGGTGCAGAAGATTCACTGTCCATCAGTTCTCACATCATATTCTAAGGTCTAGAAAGTCTAGAAGGTTCTAGAAGGTCTTCAGTTTTCAGCCTGCCTCCTCAGTCTTCATAGGAGAAAGTCTGTCCCTTTTTGCTAGAGATACTTAGTTTTCAGGCAAAGCCCTCATCCTGTCCCAGATAAATGGAAAGCACTAAATATATATGTTCTGCTCCCTCCATGTTTACCATGGGGAAGGGGGCGGGTGGGAAAGAGCAGGCACAGAAAGAGGACATCTGTTGCAAAGTGAAGTGCCGGATCCATGGGGTGGAGGGTTTGGCTGGTCTGCCCCACTTGTCAGAGAGCTGCTTCCTGGACACACAGGCAACACATCCTCCCAGGACAGGGAAGACAGATGTAGCTCATGACTCCCTGCAAGACAGATCTTTTGAGAAGTATGTTTATAAAAAGCAGATATGCATAGCAAATTATGAGGTAAATTTCCTAGCAATGATTTTCAAAGTGTTCTTCAAATATATTTTGCATTACAATACGTCATATTCCATCTATATTGCAACCACAACCATTCATTAGGTAATCTCAGAATTTTTTTGGTGTTTTTTGTTTTTTATTTTATTATGTCATGTTAGTTCCCATACAGTACATCATCAGTTTTTGATGTAGCATTCCATGATTCATTGTTTGTGTAACACCCAGTGCTCCATGCAATCCCTGCCCTCCTTAATACCCATCACCAGGCCGACCCATCCCCCCACCCCCTCCCTTCTGAAACCCTCAGTTTGTTTCCCATGGTCCACAGTCCCTCATGGTTCCTGTCCGCCTTTTATGACCCCCGTCATTTTCCCTTCCTTCTCCTAATGTCCTCCATGTTATCCCTTATGTTCCACAAGTAAGTGAAATCAAATGAGAATTGATTTTCTGTTTGACTTATTTCACTCAGCATCATATCCTCTAGTCCCGTCCATGTTGATACAAAAGTTGGGTATTCATCCTTTCTGATGGAGGCATAATACTCCATAGTGTATATGGACCACATCTTCCTTATCCATTCGTCCACTGAAGGGCATCTTGGTTCTTTCCACAGTTTGGCGATTGTGGACATTGCTGCTATGAACATTGGGGTACCGATGGCCCTTCTTTTCACTACATCTGTATTGTTGGTGTAAATGCCTGGTAGTGCAATTTCTGGGTCATAGGTTGCCCTATTTTTAACTTTTTGAGGAAACTCTACACTCTTTTCCGCTTTGGCTGTACCAACTTGCATTCCCACGAACAATGTAAGAGGGCTCCCCTCTCTCCACATCCTCTCCAACATTTGTTGTTTCTTGCCTTGTCAATTTTTGCCATTCTAACCAGTGTAAGGCAGTATCTCAACATGGTTTTGATTTGAATCTCCCTGATGGCTAGTGATGCTGAACATTTTTTCATGCGTCTGTTAGCCATTTGTATGTCTTCTTTGGGGAAGTATCTGTTCATGTCATTTGGGAAAAAGAGAGTTAAGTTTTCCCCCAAGTCACCTCACACTCTTGGATCAAATGTTTTTGCAGTGACAGATTACAGTAGAATCTGGACACCTGGCATCCACCAAAAGGATTGAGAACATAGTTTCGGGGGCACAATGTTGGCAACAGAAAATCTAAACATAAAAAAATCGCCCAGGGGTGCCTGGGTGGCTCAGTCAGTTAGGCATCCGACTCTAGGTTTCAGCTTGGGTCATGATCTCAGGGTCCTGGGATGAGCCCTGCCTTGGGCTCCCCACTTAGCGGGGAGTTGGCTTGTCTCTCTCTCCCTCTACCCCTCCCTTGCTCTCTCTCTCTCTCTCATAAATAGATAAAATTAAAAAAAAAAAACTCACCCCAGTTTCTGCATTCCAGTATTAAGCCCTACGGACTAAAAGAAGCACAGGTGAAGTTCCTGCCTGCAGTGAGGGGGAAACCTGGGCAGGTAGATAAATCATATTTCAAAACAACTGGTAACCAAGAGTATCTATGAAAGGCTAAAATGTGCGTCCATAACGATTAGAAACTACGAAAGTAGAAAAATAAGGAGAGGCTATGGAAGGCAGCCAAGAAACATGAAGGCATCAGAAAAGTGGGAGGTGAAGAAGTGTTCCAGAGACGAGCCTCGATGGAAGCTGGAAGGTAAGATGGGAACACAGAAGTGGGGGAGGGTGAAGGGCAGGAAGTGTCATGTCAGGGAGGACAGGACGGCATGTCAAAACATCTGGGCGATCAAATGAACCCTACCCTTATACTGACCCACTCAAGACTACAGTCACCACAGACAAGGCATGAAGGCTCAGTTTCTCCATCCGTGTAATGGGAATAATCCCAGCAGTGGATAGTATCAGCAGCACACTGTGAATGTCTCATCAGAGAGTCACCCCTCACGTAGGCTGACAAGCCCAACGTTTCTTGGAATGCTAGGCTCCATGAGAAGGGCAGTGTCAAGGCCACTGCCCCCCATTCCCATGCCCTGCAGAGTGCCCAGCACATACATAACAGAATTCAAAGAACACAGATGAAGCTTCCCGAGAAAAGACAGGATCGTACAAGCAATTGTTCCTTCTCCCCCTGCCAGCCTTATCTGCTACAATCTTCCTCACACTGGTGGTGGTTAAACATTCCTCCCTTGGATGAAAGTAATGTGGACAAAGTCCCTGTGACTTTATGTTACTTTATACATAAAAAGCAGAAAGGAAACAATAAAACCATCATAATGTTGCTGGACAGTGCCTGCATCCCACTTTGTTCCCTTTGCCTTACAGCTCATCATAAGAAGGAAAATAGGTGTTTTTATTCCTTTCCCTACAGCTACTGCACTCTCTCGTCCCTTTTTTATTTTCCACATATTTTACACCCACTTCACCCTGGCTTCAGCCCCTGCGGACGCTCTGAGCGTCACAGGCTTTCTTCCAAATGCAGACTTTAATGGCTCTTTTTAGCCAGCAGTCTGCAGGGACCTCTTCTCACTTTTTCCTGGGCGAACTGAGCTTAGCTAAGGACATCAAACACTTGGTACCCAGGTGACACAAGCCTCTTCTCTGCCATCAATTACAGATGGAATGTCCTGATGTTTCCAGAACATTCCCTCTGGCAACCTTAAGTTGTATGTGTAAGCCTGAGGGCACTAGTCCACCTTGTCCTCTTCCCAAAGTTACTCCAAATGTCTTTGCCCATTGGCGTGGAAACTTCAGAATGATCCTTTACTCTTCTCTCTCTGTCATACTTCAAGTCCACTGTCATGCCAAGTTCTGTCCATTTTACCTGAAAAATCTCTTTCCTATCAGTCCCCTCTCTCCAACCCACTGCCACTGCCTAAGTGTAGAGACCACACTTGCCAAATCCTTTTCAAAACCGACAGAATAAGCCTGTAGCTTCAGGATATCCCTAAGCAGTTCCCAGACATTTCCCTTTCAATCTCTCTGACCTATAGGAATAAAAACCCCACAGACTAGGGGTGCCTGGGTGGCTCAGTCAGTTCAGCGTCTGCCTTTGGCTCAGGTCGTGATCCTGGGGTCCTGGGATTGAGCCCTGCCTCTGGCTCCCTGCTCAGTGAGGAGTCTGCTTCTCCCCCCACCCCTTCCCTTGCTTGTGTGCTCTCTCTACCTCTCTCTCTATCTCAAATAAATAAATAAAATCTTTGGGATGCTTGGGTGGCTCAGTCAGTTCAGCGTCTGCCTTTAACTCAGGTCATGATCCCAGAGTCCTGGGATCGAGTCCCACATCAAGGTCCTTGTTCAGCGGGGAGCCTGCCGTTTTCCCTACTTGTGTGCTCGCTCTCTTGTTCTCTCTCTCTCTGACAAATAAATAAATAAAATCTTAAAAAAAAAACCCAACTCCACAGACTAAACTATCTCCTAATATTTTAAAAATAATTACAAAATGTGAGGCAAATCCCTTCCATTGAAAACTTGGGAAATGAAATAAAACAAGTAACAACAAAACAAATCCATTTCTGTAGCTCACATCAATCTGCTCTCAGATTATTAGGGCAGAGACTGACCCATTGTTGACCAAACCTATTTGCTCTTCATGGGAAAACAGCTGGGTTGTACTCCCCAACCATCCTGGGAGTGAGGCGTGCCCGTGTGCCCGCTGTGCGCCTGGGTTCCAGCCTGCGGAACGTGAGGGTACACACCACAGCCAGTCCTAGCAATTAAAACCTTGGCACACATGACCTTCTGTGTTTTTTACCCTTCTCGATCTTGGGGAACTGAGCACCTTGGAAGCCCTATGCTAAAGGACACAAAGCAGCTAGATGGAAGGAGCCCAGGTCCTTGAATGGCTCACAGGAAAGGCACCTGACAACCAGGAGACGCATTTTTGAACTTCAGCTGAACAAGAAATTAACGTCTTTCTGTGAATTGGTTCAGTATAACAAAATTTAAACAATAACTTGCATCATCTTTTGACATGATAAATTAACTTTGGAGAAAGGGGGAAATAAAATTTACTGTATAAACTCACTGAGATTGTTTTTTTAAAAGATTTTGTTTATTTATTTGAGAAAGAGAGAGCAAGAGACAGCACAAGCAGGGGGAGGGGCAGAGGGAGAAGCAGGTTCCCCGTTAAGCAGGGAGCCTGATTCGGAACTTGATCCCAGGACCCTGGGATCATCATGACCAGAGCCGAAGGCGGACGTTTAACTGTGTGAGCCACCCAGGCACCCAGAGATTTTGAGTTTCTTATGTTGCCACAGCTAGAATGAGCCTAATTAACAGATGATTATAAAGTAGAATTAGCATTATCCAGCACATTCAGTCATTCGTTTGGGGGATCAAATGTCACAATGATTCCCTAACTATAGAAAGCTTCTATAGTTTAACTATAATGCAGTTTAACCCCAGAGGATACTGTCATCATGAATCATCCTGTTATTGATAATTAACACAATTATTAACATTACAAAGCAACACTGTCACCATGGTGCCCTTTTGCATACTTTCATCAGAGGGAAGGATCACGGTCTTCTAAGGTCTCCCAACTATCACATATCCTGTGTGCAAACAAACAGAAATAGGAAGGTTCCTTCACAACTATCAACTACTTCCGACGACGTTGATTAGAGAGCAAGTGGAAAGCACAATGAAGACACATGGTCATCTGAAACGCTTTCTAGCTCATCTTAATACTTCTGGAACCCTGGGGCACCTGGGTGGCACAGTTTGTTAAGCGTCCGACACTTGGTTTCAGTTCAGGTCATGATCTCAGGGTTGTGAGATCAAGCCCCACATCTGGCTCTGTACTCAGCACGGAGTCTGCTTGACGTTCTCTATCCTTCTCCCCCAAAGCCCTCTTGCTCATGCTCTCTCTCTCTCTCTGTCTCTCAAATAAATAAATCTTTAAAAAATTACTTTTGAATCCAGCAAGGTCTTAAACTCCTGGAAATTCTACAAAGCAGAAACTCCATCACCACATATGGAAAGCGAATTGTTTTTCTTTCTAACATATTCTTAGACCAGTCTGGGCAACACTTGGAGCAGATCGACGATTAGCTGACAAAAGTGTTTCCTCTTGTCTACTAGAACCAACAGGCAGCCCAGAGCCCCTAGAGGCGACCTTAGCCACCCTTGCGCACCAGAAATGATGCATGCTTTAAAATGGTTGTCTTTGGAGAGCCTGGGTAGCTCAGTGGCTTAGGCGTCTGCCTTCGGTTCAGGTCATGATCCTGGGGTCCTAGGATTGAGCCCTGCATTGGGCTCCCTGCTCTTCAGGAAGCCTGTTTCTCCTTCTTCCACTTTCCTGCTTGTGTTCCCTCTCTCGCTGTCTCTCTCTCTCTGTGTCAAATAAATAAATAAACTCTTTAAAAAATAATAAAAAAATAGAACGGTTGTCTTTTTCCCATCCTTTCCCCCCCCAGGTCCAACGAGCAAACCTGGCTAACAGACATTCTCCAATGTTCTTGATGAATCCTTTTCTCTGGTCTAGGCAGAAAACCGTGAGCAGTAAGATGGGAGGACCGGGGGGAGGGGGGGGAACACCGTCATCATCGGACTGAAACAGAGCTGCGTCCCTCTTCATTCTAGGACATGGATTCCCCGGGAGCTAAAGAGCTGGAAGTTTTATCCTAGAAAAATTTCAGAAACTTCCAAATATTTTCCATCTCATTGTCTCCATTTTAGGCAGACACGCTGAATTCTAACAGACTGTTAGGGAAGGGCAGGGTGTTCCCAAAACCTCCTCCAAGAAACAGCTTTTTTAGGCAGTTTGATACAGCGAGCGTTTAAAAGAAACGAAAATGCACTCCGTGGACGTCTGCGGGGACAGAAACAAAAGCCAAAATCACTTCCTATCTGGCCTGCAACTGCCTTGGCTTATAAACCAAGAACTGGAGAGTCTCACAGTTTTGTTCTCTATGAGGGCATATTTACTCTCCAGCAAGAAAAGTAGCTCAGCTACTCTTCCAATGTTTATTCTTAAACAAGAATTATTTTTACTAGGTGCACAGTTACCAGTGTACCACGGTTATTAGAAGAAGGGACAAGCATTCAGCCCTGGTTTAGTAACTCCTTAAAACGGGTAGTCAGGCGGGGCACCTGGGTGGCTCAGTGGGTAAAACCACTGCTTTCGGCTCAGGTCATGATCCCAGGGTTCTGGGATCGAGCCCCACATCGGGTTCTCTGCTCCTTGGAGAGCCTGCTTCCTCCTCTCTCTCCCTGCCTGCTTCTCTTGCCTACTTGTAATCCCTGTCTGTCAAATAAATAAATAAAATCTTTTAAAAAAAAAAAAAGGGTAGTCAGGCAAGTCTATCCATGCAAAATGTCAGGTTATCTTTCAAATCCAGAAGCACAGAACATGCCCCGAGTTAGCTCAGAAAACTCAGCACAGGTCACCGGCTCATGAAATGTCACAGGTAACGCAAGCAGCTGCTGCCACAACCCACAGATCTCTCCCCTACGTTTTCCCAGTACTTTATAATCTCCTATCGTTCCACACAGGGGGAAAAAAAAACGTGTGCCACAAACTTTTAATTATACAAATCGCATGGTTAGAAAAAGCAGGGGAGAAAAGGGAGTGGAGTGGGGGAAGCCCCAACTATCAAAATTTATGCTGGGAGAGCAGGTGGAGAAATGTTTTCAGTATGGCCAAAGAAATGACAAGAGTGCCCATTTCACCGGGGCCAGCAGTCACCCTCCTCTGGAAGGCCTCCGAGCAGAGATTCCAGCTCCCTGTGTTGGGTAAAGGCGGCCACCCTCCTCTGAGGCTGGATGTGGTCTTGCCGGGTTCATGGTCCCCCTGAGCCTCATGACGTCACGGCTCTGTGAACAGCAAGCCACAAGTTCAAAGGTGAACGTCCACAACAAATTGGATTCTCATCCAATGAGAACTAAGACGTCACACAGGATACTACACTGAAAAGGAAAACCTGGTCTTGAAAACGTTCAAATAACCCTAAAGGCAAACAAAATTTCCTTTGAGGCAGATCCAACCTCAACGTCGGCCGAAAACAGCTTAACTTCGGTTTGGCAGGAAACCTTTGCATTTAGCTCGGGAGCGAGAACCCGAGCTTACTGGAAATTACTGAACAGGGAGGAAAGCAAACCACCAGCCTCAGTTTAACTGCAAGGACTAGAAGTAAGACTGGGAATGTTCTTCATGTATTTATCATCAGGACTCCAGTGAAATTATATAAAGTATGTTCATCGGTTTCCTGACAGATGACCGTTTTTACTTCATATCATTCCCAGTGGCACCTAAATCACCTTCCTACATCCAAGATTAATCACTACATCTGCATGTTTAAATCACCGTGAGGATCTGACCATAAGGGAAAAGCAGAAATCTGAATTTATGGATTAAAGTGTTCACTGACCACACTCCTCCAAGCAAATAGCATTTATAGGTACAATAATGCAATTTTCCCTCTAAGGAAAATCCAGAATCCATTTTCAAGGGTTGGGTTGGGTTTGGTTTTATAAGAGAGAGAGAAGGTGAGTTTGTGGGGGAGGGGCAGAGGGAGAAGGAGAGACAGAATCCCAGCTTGGAGCCCAGCCTGGGGCTTGATCTTGACCCCAACCAAGATCGTGAACTGAGCTGAAATCAAGAGTCGGACCCTTAGCAGGCTAAGTCACCCAGGCATCCCAAGGTTTGGTTTGGTTTTGTCTTTCTGAGGTAACTAATCCTCCCACACATACTTCCCCACCGCCCCCAATACACAAAGCACACGGAGTTGTTTCCCCCTGCGCCCCAGTGGGGCCACGGGAAGCATCAACGTGGCTCAGGCCCATGTTCCCAGACATGACAGCCATAGGCTCTCTGCCACTTCAGGCTGTATGGGTCCCTCAGGGACCAGGAATCCAGGGACCACACTGAAATCCCATGTAGCCCTCCCTGGTCTCTTGAATGGACATCTTAGTCCCCTCGGGCTATCACAACAGAGAAACATATTTTCCCATCATTCTAAAGGCTGGAAAGCCCAAGAGCAAGGTGCTGGCTAATTTGACTCTCAGTGGGGGCCCTCTTCCTGGCTTGTAGACAGCCACCTTCTTGTTGAGTCCTCGCATGGCAGAGGAGAGAGCTCTGTGTCTCTGTCTCTCTTATAAGGACACTAAACCATCATGGGGGTCCCAGCTCATGAACTCATCTAAATGTAATTACCTGTTAAAGGTCCCACCTCCAAACATCATCAGACTGGGGTCAGGGATTCCAGATATGAATGCTAGGACACACACATTCCATCCATAATCCCCAGAAATGACCACAAAGTGTCCACACACCTAACATGCCCCTTCCCCGCCACTCAGCTCCTCTCCTAGTGCCATCTGGGTTTTCCCTATAGACCCTCTGTTCCTTGCAATAACAGGGTCCTTACCCTAAGCTGGATAGGACCCAAAGCCCTGCCTCCCTCCTGCTGTCTGGATCTTTTCACTACAGCCCCTGCCCCAGCCCTCAGGTCCTGTCCCAACCCCAGCCCCAGGCCCAGCCCTTGCCCCAGCCCCTGCCCCTAGGCCCCAGCCCCAGCCAGCGGTGGTAATCTCTCAGAGGTGCATGACTTTCCTATTCTCAGTTGGGCACTGGGTATCTTGTCATCGCTCCAATCCACTGTTAAGTCTGGACAGAATCAAAACATGGCTGGCTCCATGGGCATCACACCCTTGCCTGCCCCACAGGCATCATCACCCGCTCTGCTTCCCAGGGGAGGTTTGGGACCTGGACCCAGACCTGCCCCGGCCCTGCCCTCCCCACGTGTCCTCAGGCTGAGCCTGTCGGAACCCTGCATAATTCACGTGCGTCTCAAGAACTGTGGCTTTGATTGAAAAGCTGCTGCGAGCAACAAGCCTGGGTCATCTCAGAGGCTTTGAAGAACACAGATAGCTGTCTCGTGCAGCCACGGCCGCTTTTAGAGGAGAAAAGAGACTTCCTGGGATGATCTTTTCTAGGAAATGGAGGTCAGAGATAAATCAGGATAAGAGTAACTTCCAGTGTAATTAAATCTCTCACGAGGGCTACGCCGCCAAGCCCTGCACCTTCCACTCTCGCCTGGGGTGTGTAACCCCTGCTCAGGGCATACCGCGATCCTGCTCTTTCTCATTCTTGCCTTATTTGCTTGTCTTAGCTGCTTCCAGAGGGAACAGTGCGAGGGGCAGGGCAACAACACTGATCAACGCTGGCTGTCCCCTAAAAGATTTAACTCTGTCAGCCAGGTGGTGGAAAGTCAAGTCGCCGTATCGGAAGAGCCAAGCATCGGGCTATTTTGAAGATAATGTTTATCCCTTCGGTTGTATTCACTTTGGCTCCAAGAGCGCTCAAAGTCCCTAAGTCTCCTTTTTCACTCAGTGCCAGTGGAAAGCAGACCACCGAATCACAGCTATATTCGAAGGTCACGAAGTTAGAGGCGTGTCAAGTCAGAAGGCTCAGGGAAGCGCTCTGTGCCTCTGGTTGTGTGGGCTCATGTAGGGGGACCCTGATCCCCGCCTCGGAGGGAAGGCATCACCGGTCACAGAAATCACACAGGGGAATCTGAGAAGCCACCGCTCCTCCTGCCACCAGGAGCTCATATGAAATGATCTATGTCACCAGCAATACGAAAGGAGCGTCTGGAAGTGGAAAGTGGGGGCTCATGGAATCGTGAACGCGATGACACCCCATGCTGTGATTAGTACTGTGATTAACACTGACTGATAAACATGTAATGGGCGCCCAGTTCCTGTGGCTGAGGAGTTAGGGGGGCCGGGGGGGACTCTGGTGGCTGCTCTGTGGCATAATATTTTTGTTGTGTTTTACATCGTTCTCAGCTCCCCTAGTCCACCTACAACTCCAAAGATGCCAACGACGTTGGGACAGGACAGGAGGAAAGAAATGGAATAGTATGAAAGGGAATACTGGTATTACCAAGGACAAATACTAGCAGTGAGCCACTGACTGCTATTGGAAACCAAAGAAGCAGAACAGCCTATCGTAAGACAAGACCACGACACAACCTGCCCACATAGGGAATCCCTCGTCAAGTCTAAGGGGCCACGTAATACAGGAGCGGCCCTCCTCCACCTGTGTGGGGCCTGGGCCTCTGCTCTGGGTTGTCAGTGGAAGCCATGTCTTTAGAAATCTGTCCCCCAAGCCTGAAGCTTAGACCGTTGATACATCTCTGAGACCTTTATCCACAGGACACACAGCCACACAGGAACAAATGAAATTCTCTATTTTTCTGAGACGATCCCAGGAACCCTCACCCCGTCACAAAGCCTCATGGGCTGTTGAGTGTCTTGGGCTGGGTCCCAGGAGTGGGCCATGGAGGGAGCCAGAACAGAGCAGGAACTGGGGGTGATGGAGGACACCTTCCTCCGCACTTTGGTCTGTTTTTCTAATTAGAACTCAGGATAGATTTTGGTGCCCAAAACACGGATGGAAAAAACCATAGGGGAAAAGCCAACCAGGGGTGGGGGAGAAGCAAGAAAGACAATGGCTGACTTCACTGGGAAGATGTGGCCATTTAAAATGGGACTGAGAAAAAAAATAAATAAATAAATAAAACGGGACTGAGATTTTCAGATTAAAAAACCTCACTCGACATGCCGCCAACTTGATAGTGTGCCCATCTCATCCCCATGTCAAAATTTCCATGGCAGATGGCAAGGAGCAAAATGACCCCAAAATGTCAATCCTTTTTTTTCTTATAATAAGGAGGAGCAGTAAAAATACACAACACAGTGGAGAGAAAAGGAAAAGAAACTGTGACAGCCCTTCCTTTACAGGAATGGAGCAACGCACACTAGTTCCCAGACGCTCTCTTCCCTCCATAAAATATAGCTCATGTTCCATAGAGGGGTAAGATGCTCTCTTTAATTTTTTAGTTGGCTTGTGCCCCAGAAATTCACATTTCATTCCAGGACAGAGAAACATATATGTTTGTATCATCCCCCCTTTTTAGGCAAATGGGGCGATCTAAATATATTGTTCTGCACCCTCACATTTTTTTGTTATATATTGAGGGTCTTACTTTATATTTATTCTTTTTACCTCTTCATTCATTCATTCATTCATTCAATAAATACCTCCTGAGCCCCACTCTTTTCAAGGCACTGGCCCAAGTACTTGGTACAGCAGTGAATGAACTAATAGTGTCTTTGCTCTGAGAGGGCTTACATTTACTAGACGGAATCAAAAAAAAAATTAAGCCTAATAAACATGTACTACGTCAGATGGTAATAAGCATCATTTAAAAAAATACAGCTGGGTGAAGTGGCTAGAGTGACAGTGGTAGTGAAGGGGAAGAAGGATAGCTTGCTTCGTGTGATGATGTTGCAGTTCTGACCTCAGAGAAGATGCTGAGGATATCAGATGGATATCTGCTCAGAAAGAAAGAAGAGCATATGTAAAGGTCCTGAGACAGGTTTGTGATGATCCCAACTGAGGAGAAGCAAGGAGGTCACCATGGGTGACACCGAGTAAGCTAAAGAGAGAGTGGTGGGAAACGAGGCCACAGAATGAGGAAGAGGGCCAAATGATGTAGACTCTCATAGCCCCTGGTCACATACTTGACTTTAGCTGTGAGCGAGACAGAAAGTCACCAGCCAGTCTGGAGCTGAGATGTGACAGGCTAGGCACACATTTCAGAGTGATCATTCTGACTTCTGTGCAGATAAGCTGCCAAAAGTTCCGGACACAAGGAGATGGTGGATTGGTCCAGGCACAAGGTGATGCTGGCAGGGACAGAGCAGAGACATGGTAACAGAGGGTGGTGGCCAGATTCTGATGCCTTTGGAATGCTGAGCCGTTCATGAACTGGGCATGGAGAGGAGAAACAAGAGAAGTGCCAAGGATCATGCTAGTTGAGAGTCCCAGCGTGAGCCACGGAAGAGACAGAGTTGCTATTTACTGTGGCAGGAGCAAGGCTGGGAAAGGGGAGGTGATCGAGACACGGATTTCAGACACAGCAGGTGTGATATGCCTAGGGGACCTCCAAGAGAAGGATGCCACGGGATCTGTGAGCCTGGAGGTCATGGAGAGGCTGGGTGTGGGAATGGAGATGTGGGAGCCGTCAGCATACAGATGGTGTCCTGAGACATATCAACACATACTGTCCACTCAGACTTTGCTCACTTTCTATCCAGCTTCCTAATAGGGAACTTCATACTGAAATGCAAATCACTGCTGGGAGAAAAGATTAGGATACACACAGTACGGCTGATTCCTTATTTACCAATTCTATATTGGCAAATTTTGCCTACTTGCTAAAATTTATTTGTACCCCCAATATCACTACTTGCAAGACTTTTACAGGCACATACAAGGGGCTGAAAACTTGGGGTTGCCTGACACACATGTTCCCAGTTGAGGCTAGATAAGAAGATGCTCTGCGTCTTGTAGCTTTCACGCCGTAAAGAAGTGTCCTCCTTCGTGGTCTATTTAGTACTGTGTTTTGTTTGTTTTGGGGTTTTTTTTCTGTATTTTTGTGATTTTGTTGGTGATTTCACTGTCCAACACCTCTCCTGCCTCTCCCCCCTATCCCAAGCATAGCATTGAAGGTCTTTCTGACTTTTTTTTTTTTTTTTTTTGAAGAGGGGGAGATCACAAGTAGTCAGAGAGGCAGACAGAGAGATGGGGGGGAAGCAGGCTCCCTGCTGAGCAGAGAGCCTGATGCGGGGATCGATCCCAGGACCCTGAGATCATGACCGGAGCCAAAGGCAGAGGCTTAACCCACTGCACCACCCAGGCACCCCTCTTTCTGGCTTTCTTAAATACAAGAAGGTTGTGAGGGGAATTATGGTCCAAATACACGCATTAGATGAGCTTGGTCCAGGCATGAGTTATAGCATAGTTGGCTAATGTTAATGAAGTCCAATGTGAATGAATCAACCATATTTAAAAAGGAGTCTATAAACAGAATCACATATCAACCAAAGTTACGTGTGGATTGGCTGAAGCAAATAGAGGGACCAGAGGTTTGTAGAAACCTAACCTTGCATTTCCGCTAGGAGCACCTGGTCTGTAGGCACTAATTCAACATTTGTGGTGACGCTATAGGACATAACAGCCACAGATAATGACAATCAACCAATCTGCTTCTTAGATCTCTTCTACCCTTGACCTGCAGGCCTAAGATGGAACTTATTTAGAGGAATCAGCTACCACTACTCTATGCCTTAAGGTAAACCTCACAGAGGCCAACCCAGAAAGGCAGGGCTGTGACCTATTTTAAATAAGTAGTAGAGAAGAAAACCAAAAACCAAAAGAACTCCATCAATAATGAAGTAAAGGTAAAGGGAAGGTCATCCTAAAATGGCCCTCTTTGGCATAAAGATTATTTTGAGTTAAAAGCAACCAAGGCCCAGCAGATTCGGAGAAAACTCTTTTCTTCCCCCACAACCACTTAAAAAGAATTTAGATAGGTCACCTGCCCCAGGAAGAGAGCCTTCCACCACAGACAACCGCATTATGATATGAACAAGGTATGGTAGACAAGAAGAAACCCAGCAAGGCTACTTGGATCAAAGTCTTCTCTTTGTCCCATCATGTCCCAGGGGCAGGAAACATATGTTTAGCAAACATGTATTCTTTCTTCTCCCTGAGGATTGCTTTATTTCCCTTTGAAGACCCAGACTCCCCTCCTGCTTTCTCCTAAGTTCCGAATGACATATACACCTCATTTTGGAATTTCCAGGTCTGTGTGGATTCCCCATATGTACACTGTTAAATTTTATTTTCTCCTGTTATTCTGTCTCCTATCAATTTGATCCTTGGTCTGGCTAGAAGGACCTGGAAGGGGACAGGAGTTCTCGCTCCCCAACCAGTACAATGATCCGTGCACAGTGGCCCTCTACAAACATGCTGACTGACAACTTCCAAACCTGACTAGAAGTATCTAAGAGCTCTCCTTGTCAGAAAAATACCCTTGCATCTTACCCAACCCCCCAGTGTCGCTTAAAACGCCACCCATTTTTTGCATCCATGGTAGAAATGAAGGCTTGACCACTAGCTTCTGTTAGAACAGTCCTTCACGAACTCCAACACATCTTAAACTGCCCCCTGCTCTCCCACTTTATAAGTAAAATAATCCCATTTACTTCACAAGTTCTTTCTTAGGTGTTATTTTCTGTCCTTGGATCATGCGAACAGCATTCACTCTGCTTTCCAACACGGACAATCGTGTCTTCTTTTTTACCCTGTTAAATAATGAATTGCAATTTCCATCATGTTGCCTCCAAAGCCCACATGTGGGTCATAAATGTTTAACCGGTAAGGTCATTTCCTATCAAGACCTCCATTAGCAGTCGTTTTAATGTGTAATTGTTCTACTGATCCTTCTGCTTAGGGGGTCACCCTTTTTTTTGGTTATAAAAATATCTTTACAATGAAGCCACGTTAATTATTAAAGACAACAGCTCAAGTGAACACAGAGAAAGCTTTTTATCTAAAAGGAAACAAAGACAACAAAGTAACACTGAAGAAAATTAGCCTATAAATGTTTTAATGTTTATTGTTTATTGTTTTAATGTTTACTGACTCATGTTTTTAGAACACGTGCACCTTGGCGGGAGGGGCCGGATGCAAGTGCAGATAGATTTGTTTTCAGTTCTCATGGGCCACATGTCTTCTCATCAGTATAGTGTCCAACCTTGGAAGAAAGCACTTCGATAAGAACTATAAGTTTGGACCATCAGGAAGTTACACTATGTTCTACCCATGACCAGATGTCGTATATTTCTACTACATTTACTATCTATTCTAAGAATCTTCATAAAAATTAGTCCAGGAATCTAAAAGAGCAAAGAGAAGCTTCACTGCATTGTGAAGATAAACTAAGCATCCTTCTGAAGGATGGCTCTCAGGTCCTCTTTCAGACCTCCCTGGTTTCAAAACTCTGGGCTTACAGCTAGCACTATTACTTGAGGTGAGAGGAAGATCAGTGACAGCCCAAATTCACACAATGGTTACACCAAAATTAACTGAGGGTAGAGATGGTATTTTACTTGCCTGTTGCACACATGCCCCTCCATATGGCCTACCAAGGATGGGATTTTCTGCCTGGACTACTACCAATCAGAGATGCCCTCCAAACCCTTCCCTCACCCTCAGTTGATAATTCTCTAGAATGGCTCACAAAACTCAAGAATCACTCTATGTGTGGTTACAGTTTCATGATAAAGGATACAGCCCAGGACCGGTCAAAAGGAAGAGATGCTTAGGACAAGGTATTGGGGGATGGGTGCTGAGTATCTATGCCCTCTTGGGGCATGCCAGCCTTCCACCAAACATTACTGTGTTCATCAACCCAGAAAGTCCTTTCATCTCAGCATTTCATGCTTGTTTGTTTGTTTGTTTGATTGTTTGATTAAAGCTTAATTATATAGGTAGGACTGATGAAATCACTAACCACTGGTGATTAAAACTCAATCTCCAATCTCTCTCCCATCCCAGAGGTGTGATGCGCTTAGGTGGAGATGAAAGTTCTAACCCCCTAACCTGAGACCATTAAACTGTTAAAAGAAAACATAGGCAATAATCTCTCGGACATCAGCCATAGGAACATATTTATGGATATTTCTACTCAGCCAAGGGAAACAAAGGCAAAAATAAACTATAGTGACAAGGCCAAAAGAAAAAGCTTTTGCACAGCAAAGGAAACCATCAACAGAACCAAACGATAACCTACTGAATGGGAGAAGATATTCGCAAATGACACAGCTAATAAAGGGTTAATAGCCAAACTATATGGAGAACTGGACACAACTCAACACCAAAGAAACAACCCAATTAAAAAATGGACAGAAGACATGAATGGACATTTCTCCAAAGAAGACACCCAGATGGCCAACAGACACATAAAGAGGCTCAACATCACTCATCATCAGAGAAATGCAAGTCAAAACCACAATGAGATACAACCTCACACCTGTGAGATTCTTATCAAAAAGATAAGAAATAACAAGTGTTGGTGAAGGTGTGGAGAAAAGGGAACCCCTGAGCATTTTTGGGGGAATGTAAATTGGTGCAGCCACTGTGGAAAACAGTATGAAGTTTCCTCTAAAACTTCAAAATAGAAATACCATATGACCCAGGAATTCTACTACTGGGTATTTATTTACCCAAAGAACACAGAAACTCTAATTCAAGGAGATACATGCATCCCTATGTTTATTGCAGCATGAATTTCAATAGCTAAGACATGGAAGCAACACAGGTGTCCACTGGCTGACATATAGAGTCACATCTTCATTACATATGGGGGAGGGGAGAATATTTATTAGTATATTCTCAGCTGCAAGAAAAGAATGAGATCTTGCCATTCGCAACAACACGGATGCACCTAGAGGGGATAATAACTAAATGACATAAGTCAGATAGAGAAAGACAAATGGCACATGATTTCACTCTCTGTGGAATTTAACAAAACAAACAAAAAAACAGAGACAAACAAAAAACAGACTCCTAAATACAGAGAACCCTGGTTGCTAGAAAGGGTGGGGGGAGGGGATGGGCAAAATAGGTGAAGGAGATGAAGAGGTACAAACCTCTAGTTACAAAGAAGTCAGGCAAATGAGAAGTACCGCAGAGGGAATAGTCAGCAAATACTATAACACTGTATGCTGACAGACGGTGACTCCATTTATCCTGGTGATCCCCGAGTAATGGAGAGAACTGTCAAGTCACTGTGTGATACACCTCAAACTAATATAGCACTGGATGTCAATTATACTTCAATAATAAAGGTATATATTTATACATTTATATATGTGTGTATATACACATATATATATGAAAAGAGCTCTAATTATGAAGAGAGCTCTAATTTCAGTGCCTTGGTTTTTCTGATGCCCAGCCTCGAACCTGCAGCTATGTAGAGACCTGGCCTTGAGTCAGCTCATTAGCATAAACTTGGGTACCATGGAAAGGAGGTTCTTACAAACTGCAAATGCTCCTTGTATCCCTCAGGGGATCCCAAGGGTTTTAGGAGCTCTGTGCCAGGGACTAGAGACAAAAATCAAATTTTATTATTAGGCATTAGGTGTGTGATAATTTATTATCACACAAGAATTTCCTAAGGCTACTTCACAAAGTTATTATGCACAAGGTCCAGAGACCTGGCTTCTTGGGGAGCCCTCAGGCTCAGAAATAATGGCTTAGGGCACAGCCAAGGCTTCAGAAAATCTTTCCCAATGTCCCCTCAAAGATGGCAAAGGGGGGCAATGGGGGGGAAGGAAGTCTCCCAACATCGTCTTCCCGGTAGGCAGAGGCTGGAGGAGTGATTTCAAACCAGCCACTACCCCCAAGGAAATGGCACAAAGAACGGATGCCCTTGGGTCACTCCTCCTCCTCACTTACCCTCCCCCTGCTCTGTAAGAACTAGGCAGTTGACCAACATTCATGGCAGTAATTGCCGTGGTCTGTTAACATTCCGAGTGCTTTGCAAATATTCACTCATTAAAAACTCCCACTTCCCCTCTGAGGTGGTTACGGTTACAACGAAACTGGGGTGCAGAGAGGTTAAGCAACCTTCTCAAGGTCACCCATCAAATCTAAGTCCGTGCTCTGACCACGAGGCTACTGTGCTGTATGAGCTCCCAGACTCGTACCCCAATAAAAGGTGCTATCGGCTATCCTGGAAGAGTATTACCTCTTTCTTTCTTTTTTTATTTTTTTAAGATTTATTTATTCATTTGAGAGGAAGAGTAAGGGAGCATGAGTAGGGGAGGAATAGACAGAGAGGGAGAAGCAGACTCCCCACTGACTCCCAGGACCCCAGGATCATGACCTGAGCCAAAGGCAGACGCCTAACCAACTGAGCCACCCAAGCACCCACCTCCTTTTTCATTTTGAAAATGAAAGACTCTTAAAAATTGGACTCGTCTCTCCCTTTCCCATTTTTTTGCTTGTTTACATTTTTCACCTTTTAGGGGAGTTTATCATTTAGCCCATTGATTGCAAGATAGTGGGGAGGAAGACAAGGGCTTTTGGGCCTTCTTTGGTTAGATGTCCTTGGTTATGGAATCTGACAGTAACAAGAAACTTTTTTTAAAGGATCCAAATTCCCCTCTGGGTGCGTAAGTAAGTGTGGTCCACTGGCGTAATCTGTACTCGGAGAGGGTGTGGTGGTATTTATACTCCCTGGGCACCAGTTGGAGCAGGCTAAGGGATTGTCTGTAGGAGGAGGGTGTGAGCAAAGAGGGTGTGTGTAATGCAGGCCTCAGCGTGGGTATCTCAGCATGTACGCCATCTTTCCTGTTTGTACTGAGATTAGCCCTTCCACACTTCCTGTGTGCCGTGGAAACTGGGCTATACAACTGGCCCCTGCACATGGCTGCTTGAATCAGGGTCCACACTGGGAGAGGCCATGGGGGTTTGATTTCAGATGCTCACACACATCTCAGTCACTGAGCTGAAGCCACCATCTGGGAAATACCCAGTGAGGGACAGTCTTATGTCAAAATATGTGAATGAGTGAGTTCAGCGAGGAGTGTTCAGAGATAAACAGGAGAATGGCGATGGAGTAGACATTGTGAAACAGAGATATGACCCAAGAGGGAGACGGTCTCTAGATATGGTCCACCATCATAGGAAGCATGGCTGCACTTCCTGCTGGCGTTTCAGAAAGCCGTCACTGCTCGTGACACATTTGTTTTTAACGTAAGTCAGCTTGAGTGCACTTGGGTCTTGGATCCAAAAAAAAAAAGTCCACAATTAAGAGTCTAACCATAACATAGGTAAGTTTATAATTTCAACAAAAGCCAAAATCCTGATGTTAGCATATGAAGAATTACTTCTCTCCATCCCAACTTCCCATGTCACAGGAATTAAATCAAACCGGAAAAAGATAACTTGCCAATTTCATGGACATCCCTTGGATAATCAATGATATTTTTCCTTTGATCCTTAAAGGTATCAAGAGGCACAAAATCAATGTAAAGTCGTTTGGGGCCACTAGGAAGAAATCCTCTCTGCTTTTGAGCTCTTCAAGAAAACCTAAGGACACTCTCCCAAACCTCATGCTAGGATGGTCTTCAACTCATTAGAACACTATGATCTTGAAAATTTTTTGGAATTCTGTTGGAAATTCCCTGCCACCCATGGAAGCAGTGGGAATAAGGGAGTCTGTGCTGCTGTCCTAGTTTCTATGAATTTCCTACATCCTCCTTCAATTCATAGTTATTGTGCAACTTTCAGAACTGAATTAACAATCCCTCTCTAGCATTAAGACCTACACTTCATTCAAAGACGAGTTTATAGCCAGCACCTCCCACTGATACTCTTACCACCCTGTTAATTTCCTTCATAGCTCTTATCTCTATATGTAAATTTCTGATTTGTTTACATGTTTATTGTTTATCTCCCTCATTAGAATCTAAGAAGGAAGCAGGGATCTTAATTAGCTAGGTCACCACTCTATCCCCACTACCTAGTACAGAGCAAAACAAAAACAAAAAAAACCTAGTAAGAACTTGATAAATGTAGGCTAGCTCACTGCTACCTGTTCTAAAACATAGCCCAACATGTAGAAAGGCTCAAAAAGAAGCAAAGTGCATTTCTGGCTTGTGAAGAGTCCAAATCAGTTGCATGTGGGCAGGGGGATGGTGCCTTTGTTAACAGGGTCTTCCTGAGACCCAGGGTGATGGCATCTCTGCCATCTTCACGTGGCTCCTAGAACTCAGACAGGAGAATGGGAATGACATACAGAGTGGGGGTTATTTACCTGAGGCTGATTGTAGAGTAAGCCTCATGGGGCAGACCACAAAGCCTATACATCTGTCCGATTCCAAGCACCAGCTGGACCCTATAAAGAGCTAAGGCAGATAGGGGCTCCTTGCCCTACAAGGGGGCGTAAGCTCTCATAATTCAGAATTTAGTTGCAGATTTCAGCTCCCTGGGAGGGGAGATGTTGCCTTGCTAGATTCATCCACATTATTCTTTTCCTCTCTACTTCCAGTCCTCCTTCAATCCACAGACTCAGTGCAGAAGGCTACGGGTCAACCCAGAGATATTACAGGTGCGATATTACAGGTGAGTTAGTACAGGTGCGATATTACGGGTGAGTTAGTTCAGGTGCGATATTACAGGTGAGTTATTACAGGTGCGATATTACAGCTGGGATATTACAGGTGGGATATTACAGGTGAGTTAGTACAGGTGCGATATTACAGGTGAGTTAGTTCAGGTGCGATATTACAGGTGAGTTATTACAGGTGCGATATTACAGCTGGGATATTACAGGTGGGATATTACAGGTGAGTTATTACAGGTGCGATATTACAGCTGGGATATTACAGGTGGGATATTATAGGTGAGTTATTACAGGTGAGTTAGTTCAGGTGCGATATTACAGGTGAGTTATTACAGGTGCGATATTATAGGTGAGTTATTACAGTTGATATTTCAGACGACTGCAGTAAAGTGAGTATCATCATAAAGCAAGTCAAATGACTTTTTGTTTGTTTGTTTGTTTCCCAGGGCATCTGAAAGTTAGGCTTACACTCTACTGTATTAGCATGATGTCTAAAAATACAATGTACATACCTTAATTTTAAAACACTTCATTGCTAAACCATACCAACCACTGAGCTTTTAGCCAGTCATAGTCATGGATTCCAGATCACAATAAACACAACAATAATGAAAAAGTTTGAAATATTCTGAGAATTACCAAGATGTGACAGAGGAAACCAAACGAGCAAATGCTCGTGTAAAAAAACAGTGCATCAGACTTGCTTGAAGCACGGCTGCCACAAGCCTTCAATTTATAAATTTTTTTTTAAAAGGCAGTATCTGCAAAGCACAATAAAATGAACTATATGCTCGTATATCCTTTCTGAAAACACTCTCCCATCTTTCTCCCTCCCTCTGCTTCCTTCCACTGCTCTATTACTCTACTTAACACCTTTAAAATTAGGTCATTTATCCCCTTGATGTCGTGTAGCCAAAGAGCAAAAGAACTGGACCGGCAATGGCTTCAACTTGAATGTGCGAAAATGCTCACTCAGCATATTACAAACAACGATTTTGCAGGAAGATTGGAAATAACATCCATGCCCACCAAAATGGTGACAGAGAGTGACATGTATTGGCATGGAGTGATGGCCATGATAAATTTTTTTTAAAAAAGAACAAAATAGCATGTTTATGAATAATATTCAGAGATGAATATTTACTTGTGAACCTAAGGGAAATATTTTTTTTTTGTTCTTTCAATGCGTATTTAATACACCCGGCACTGGCAGAGCCATCAAGATTAGGACGGGAAACATGGTTCCGACGCGTGAGAGTTTACATTCTGTTGAGGAAGCAGATGTTAATCAAATCCTAGTATAAATAATTTAAAAGTGTGATGAGTGCTATGAAGCAGCATGTGGGATATTGTGAATATACAATTAAAGAAAGTATTATCCTACTGCTTTTAGTAAAAACTACACACATGTGGTGTGTATATGTGAGTGCAAGCATGAGTATGTGTGTGGCGTGTACACTGAGTGCAAGCACACGTACGCATATAAGAAAGGCCAGAATTCCGTACATATAACCCACAGGGATTAGCCCTGAATGTCTGTGCTTTTCTCCTTTCATTTTCAGCATGTTTTGAATCGTCTTCAATTATCATGAGTTTCTTTTGTCATCAAAAAGTCAAATAAAGTCTTAATTGGCTTTATTCTTTTTTCAAGTTTTTAAATTCTAGTTAATTAATGGTGTGATACTAGTTTCAGGTGTGCAACAGAGTGATTTAACAATTCCATACATCACCTGGCGCTCAGCAAAGTGCAGTCCTTCATCCCCATCTCCGAGTCCACCCATCCCCCCACCCACCATCCCTCTGGTGACCAGCAGTTCTCTATAGTTATGAGTCTGTTTCTTGGTTTGGCTCTCTCTTTCCCCCTCACCCTTTTCCCCCTTTTTGTTTTGTTTCTTAAGTTCTACATATGAGTGAAATCATGTACTATTTGTCTTTCTCTGACTTATTTCATTTAGCGTGATTCTCTCTAGCTCCATCCCTGTTGTTGCAAATGGCAAGATTTCATTCTTTTTTATGGCTAAGTAATATTCCGTGGTGTATCTGTAGCACATCTTCTTTAAACATTCATCTATCGATGGACACTTGGGCTGCTTCCATACTTGGCTATTGTAGATAATGCTGTTACGAAGATCAAGGTTCATGTATCACTTTGAATTAGTGTTCCTGTAGTCCAAATATCTAGTAGTACAATTGCAGGGGCATGGGGTAGTTCTATTTTTAATTTCTTTTTTTTTAAAGATTTTATTTATTTATTTGACAGACAGAGATTACAAGTAGGCAAGAGAGGCAGGCAGGGAGAGAGAGGAGGAAGCAGGCTCTCCGCAGAGCAGAGAGCCCAATGTGGGGCTCGATTCCACAACCCTGGGACCATGACCCGAGCAGAAAGCAGAGGCTTTAACCCACTGAGCCACCCAGGTGCCCCTATTTTTAATTTCTTAGGGAATCTCCACACTGTTCTCCAGAGTGGCTGCACCAGTTTGCATTCCCACCAACAGTATAAGAGGGTTCCCCTTTCTCCGCATCCTTCCAACACCTGTTGTTTCTTGTGTTGCTGATGTCAGCCATTCTGAAGGTGTGAGGTGATATTACAGTTTTGATTTATTTCCCTGATCACAAGTGATACGGAGCATCTTTTCGTGCGTCTGGTGGCTATCTGGAAGTCCTCTTTGGAAAAATGTCTATTCATACCTTCTGCCTATTCTTTAATTCAATTATTCATGTTTTGGTTGTTGAGTTTTGTAAGTTCTTTGTAGATTTTAGATACTAACCCTTTGTCAGATATGTCGTTTGCAAATATATTCTCCCATTCTGTAGATCGTCTTTAGTTTCGTTGACTATTTCCTTAGCTGTGCAGAAGCTTTTTTTCTTGATATAGTCCCAATAGTTTATTTTGGCTTTGATTTCCCTTGCCTCAGGAGACACATCTAAAAAGAAGTTCTTACACCCAATTTCAAGGAAGTTACTGCCTGTGTTCTCTTCTAGGATTTTTATGGTTTCAGGTCTCACATTTAGGTCTTTCATCCATTTTTGATTTATTTTTGTGCATGGTGTAAGAAAATGGTCCAGTTTCATTCTTTGCATGTGGCTGTCCAGTTTTCCTGGCACCATTTGTTGAAGACACTGTCTTTTTTCATTGGATATTTTTTCCAGCTTTGACCAAGATTAACTGAGCATATAATTGGGGGGTTCCCTTCTGGGTTTTCTATTCTGTACCACTGATCTATGTGTCTATTTTTGTGCCTGTACCATATTGTCTTGTTAACTACAAGTTTGTAATACAACTGAATTTTTTCTTTTCTTTTTTCTTTACTTTTTATTTTGCAAGCTTTATTTTTCTTTTGCAAGCTTGCTTTGGCTACTTGGGCTCTTTTGTGGTTCCATACAAAATACAGGATTATTTGTTCTAGCTCTGTGAATAACGCTGGTGGTATTTTGATAGGAATTGCATTAGATGTGTAGACTGCTTTGAATAGTATAGACATTTTAACGATATTGGGTCTTCCAATCCATGAACAAGTGTCTTTCATTTCTTTGTGTCCTCTTCAATGTCTTTCATTAGTGTTTCATAGGTTTCAGAGTGCATGTTTTTCACTTATTCGGTCAGGTGTATTTCTAGGTATCTTACGGTTTTTGGTGGAATTATAAGTGGGATTGACTCTTAATTGTTCTTTCTGCTGCTTCATTATTGATGTATAGAAACTTAACAGATTTCTGTACATTGATTTTGTATCCTGTGACTTTATTGAATTTATTTATCAGTTCTAGCAGTTTTCTGGTGGCACCTTTAAGGTTTTCTATGCAGAGTATCATGTCATCTGCAAACAGTGAAAGTTTTACTTCTTCCTTGCCAATTTGGATGACTTTTAGTGCTTCTTGTTGTGTGAAGGCTGTGGCTAGGTCTTCTAGAACTGGTTTAAATAACAGCGGGGAGACTGCACAACCCTGCCTTGTTTCTGGCCATCAAGGAAAAGCTCTCAATTTCAGGATGATATCAGTTGTGTGTTTTGTGTATATGGCCTTCATTATGTGGAGGTATAGTCCCTCTAAGCCTACTTTGTTGAGGGTTTTTATCAGGAATGGATGTTGTATTTTGCCCAATGCTTTTTCTGCATCTATTGAAATCATCATATGGTTCTGATCTGTTCTTTTGTTAATGCAATGTATCACGTTGATTGATTTGTGAATAATGAACCACTCTTGTAAACGAGAAACAAATCCCACTTGACTGTGGCGAACGATTTTTTTAAGTGTATTGTTGAATTCAGTTTGCTACTACCTTATTGAGAATTTTTGCATCATGTTCATCAATGGAGAGATCATCTAAACAGGAAATCAACAAGGAAACAACAGTTTCGAATGACACACTGGGCCAGAATATACATTAACAAATATATTCAGAACACTCCATCCTAAAACAGCATAATACACGTTCTTTTCAAGTGCACATGGAACATTCTCCAGAACAGATCACAAAGTAGGTCACAAAAGAGACCTCAACAAATACAAAGAGACTGAAGTCTTACCATGCACCTTCTCTGACCATAATACAATGGAACTAAAGTCAACCACAAGAAAAAAAAAAACCTGGAAAGACCACAAACACAAGGAGGTTAAAGAACAAATGAAAATGAAAACATAATGGTACAAAAGCTTTGGGTTACAACAAAAGTGGTCCTAAGAAGGAAGCATATACAGCACTATAGGCCTACCTCGAGAAGCATAAAAAAATCTCAGAAAAAAATCTAATCTCACATCTAAAGGAGACAGAAAAAGAACAACAAACAAACCCCAAAACCGTAAACAGTTTTAAGTAAACAGTAAAGATTAGACCAGAAATAAATTATATGGAAACAAAAACCATAATAAAACAGATCAGTGAAACCAGGATGTGGTTCTTCAAAAAAATTAATAAAATTGATAAACCTATAGGCAGACTTATCAAAAAGAAAAGAAAAAGGACCCAGATAAATCAAATCACAAATGAGAGAGGAGAAATAACCAACACCACAGAAATTCAAGCAATTACAAGAGAAAATTATGAAAACCTATATGCCACCAAATTGGACAATGTGGAAGAAACAAATAAATTCCTAGATACAGGGATGCCTGTGGCTCAGCCCGTTAAGCATCTGCCTTTGGCTCAGGTCACGGCCCCAGGGTCCTGGGATCGAGTCCTGCATCAGGCTCCTTGCTCAGCAGGGAGTCTGCTTCTCCCTCTGCCTGCAGCTTCCCCTGCTTGTGTGCACTCTCTCTCTCTCTCTCTCACTCTCTCTCTCATAAATAAATAAAAATCTTTTTAAAAATTTCCTAGAAACATCGAAACTACCAAAACTGAAACAGGAAGAACTAGAAAATTTGAACAGACCGATAACCAACAAGGAAGTCGAATCAGTAATCCAAAATATCCCCGCAAACAAAAGTGCCTTTGTCTTAGTGTTCTCAATTACATGTCAGGCTACCTGTAGATTTCAGGTCAGTGCTCTGCAATGTCTTCCCTGAAGACAAAACCAGAATTTAGATTTCCTGACTTTACAGTGCATAAGTGTATATTACTTTGACGCATTTGAAAGTAATAGGAAGCTCTGCAAAAAAACGGGTCAGGCAGACATCATTGTCCCAGGGGACATGGTTGGCCACGTAGGGCAGGGCGACCATGAAACCCACCTTCCTCCAGGGCCCGCAGGAAATTACACTTGTTCATGGCAACTCGGCTGAAGTCGAAACATCAGCTCAATCTGAAAATCCTAACAAGAAAAAAAAAGAAAAAAAAAAAAAAGAAAATCCTAAAATAAAAGAAAAAAAAAAGAAAAAATCCTAACAAGACTATTAATTCTGATCAGACTTATGTCTTGCAAAGATATACAGACAGTTAACTTGCAACAAATTTTAACCTTTGCCATTTGTAATTTATATTACTGTTTACAACTGTTTCTAGTACTTGTAACAGCTCCTTAAGCCTCGGTGAGAAGTGAGAGTGAAGGGTTTTGCCTGTCACCTCTTACTGACATTCAAAGAATCTCCAATGAGACCACAGAAAGCCTCAAACTAACTTGCCCTCCAGGTGACTTGAAAAACGTCGTGACTGATGCCCATCATAAAATGTTTCAAAGGCTAACTTTGAGGCAACACAGTGTCTTCTAAAAATTGCTTATGTGTTTTCTGTAAATGGCATATACTCGTTCTTATTAAAAAAAAAAAAAAAACAAAACACCGTTCAAGTAAGGAAAAGAATGAAGAGGAAAATTTGGAATTATCCCCCACTGTTCACTGTGGTGAGCACATTCGTCTCTATCTCTACCCATGCACAGAGATCTACTAAGAGAAGTTTAGGAAGGAGGGTATATAAGATTAAAAATATGTAAAACTTGATTTGGGGGCTATAAGTCAAGATCACGAAGGCTGGATAAAGGGGCTTCCAGTGCCGGGGATGGTCTGTTCTTTGAATGGGTGCTAATTGCAAGACTGCGCTCATTTTGCAGAAATACGCCTTATACAACTATGATTTATGCACTTTTTCCGTTCGGAAGTTACACTTGAGTAAAGATTCTTACTTAAAACCCCTTGATTAAGTAAATCAGTACTCCAAGGAGAGGAAGGAGAAAACGGAGGAGAGGAAACATATTCTCAGATCCAATTCAGTCCATTTTAAAAACTCATCCACTCTATGTCAATGCACTTTCTTTTTTTTTTAAAGATACATTTTTTTTATTTCATTTCTTTTCAGCGTAACAGATCTATAGTTTTACAACACACCCAGTACTCCATGCAATGTGTGCCCTCCCTAATAACCACCAACTGGTTCCCCCAACCTCCCACCCCCCGCCCCTTCAAAACCCTCAGGTTGTTTTTCAGAGTCCATAGTCTCTCATGGTTCATCTCCCCCCAATTTCCCTCAACTCCCTTCTCCTCTCCATCTCCCCATGTCCTCCATGTTATTTGTTATGCTCTGCAAATAAGTGAAACCATATGATAATTGACTCTCTCTGCTTGACTTATTTCACTCAGCATAATCTCTTCCAGTCCCGTCCATGTAGCTACAAAAGTTGGGTATTCATCCTTTCTGATGGAGGCATAATACTCCATAGTGTATATGGACCACATCTTCCTTATCCATTCGTCCATTGGAGGGCATCTTGGTTCTTTCCACAGTTTGGC
>PISX010021551.1:0-33449 GCA_004024625.1 Mellivora capensis
CACTGTTTTCACTACTTGCCTAGGTTGACAAATCTATTTCCATGCAGGATGAGCAGTGTTACAAAGTAATATCTCTTAAAGATATATTTCATTGTAGATACCCTGTTAACTATAGGAGTCTGTTTAGTATTTTATAATATATGAATTTTAAAGAATATTTTGAGAATTGTGACAGTGATTAATTCAGCTTTTAGAAAAAAATTCAGGGAATTATTAAGTACCTACAAAGAGATAAAAAATTACTTCAATAGATATGACCAGTAGTGATATATTAGTGGCATTAATTCTTTTTTTCCTGAGAGAAGCATTGGATTTGCATCCAGTGTGCTATTTCCAGTTTTCTGTTGAGCCGTGAAATAGGCTTAAAATATCTTGAGACACTGTTGAACATGTCAGTGCTATATATTTCTTTTGTTTCTTTGAACAACCATGCTCTCCCCGTGCAGTTTTTTTTCATTGTCTAGATTTGTATTAACTTGTAGTGATCAAAAGAAGATTTATATTGGGGACGACAATCCTCTGACATTGGTTGTTAAAGCTCAGAATCAAGGAGAAGGTGCCTATGAAGCTGAGCTCATCGTTTCCATCCCCCCGCAGGCTGATTTCATCGGGGTTGTCCGCAATAGTGAAGTAAGCACACTGCCTCTTTAAAAATATAAATGCACTCATAGATCTCATTAACATTAATGAGTTACTCCCCTATTTAGTGTAGTACAAGCTTAGCCATTCTACTTAAGGCTAAATTGCTAGGCAGTAGAGTGCCTGTCTTATATAATTCCTTTCAAGCCTAATACTTTGCATAATGCATTGATGGGACATTTTTAGAATTGCTAGCTAAGTGCCTGAAACAAGGTCAGATAGATAAAGTGTCTTAGCCTCTCCATCAAATAATTTGTTAGGGGTAATAAGGTTATGTGTCTAAATCCTCTAGGGATCTTTTAGAAACACCTTTACATTTATATATGGCAGTTGTACACAATTCTGGCTTCTCCCATACTTACTCCCCATTTGCTCAAATGGATGGATATATTTTAAAATAAGAAACTTAACTATGCAATTGCATGATGTTGTCTAGGAATTTTATAGTGTGTTTTTTTGGGGTCATTAATTTATTTTCCTTTCAATCCCCCCCCTCCTTTTTTTTTGTCTGTCAAAGGCCTTAGCAAGACTTTCCTGTGCATTTAAGACAGAAAACCAAACCAGCCAGGTGGTGTGTGATCTTGGAAACCCAATGAAGGCTGGAACTCAAGTAAGATGTTTTAACTAAATGGATTTTTTTTTCTATTAAAAAAAACATATTTTTCTATGGGTTTTTCCACAGAAATTTTTTTTATAAATACTTCAGAATGTCTCTGTTTTACACCAGAATGTCTGGTTTTAATTTAGAATGTAATCAGAGTTTGATTATGAATGAGAAAATATAATAATGGATTGTGCTATTACACTGTATTCAATAAGCAGTGTTTACACTGCCTTCATTTTGCTAAATGGATTGAGAACATGGGTTAAACTAAGGACTAAAATTGTAACTCTGATATTTTTACCAAATGCTTTAATGAATCCTTAAAGCTATTCTGACAGATACCAAGACTATCATTATTAAGTGTGATGATAGAATTATCTCATGAATTTGAAACTTTATCATCATCCCAAATAGAATCAAAGAGCATCTTAGTTGGATCAGGCTCCCCTTGAGGTGGAGAAGGGAGCCCAAGAGTTTGAGAAAATGCACTCAATGGGTCTGCTTCTGAAATGCTCTAAAAAGTGAACAAACATATAGCTGGAGAACTCTTAGTATCAAGGAAAAATGGGAGTATATTTCATCTTACTCTTTTTCTTGTTACTTTTTCTATAAAATTTAATTATAGTACAAAGACTTCGGTAATCTGAAGATCTGTTTATCTTTCCTGTTAGATTATTATTTAAAGGTACAGACTTGGCAGCTAATAGTAAATAAGCCTTAGAGATATAATGCACAGCATAGTGAATATAAATAATCAACCTTGTGGCGGTGCCTGGGTGGCTCAGTCGATTAAGTGTCTGACTATTGGTTTCAGCTCAGGTCATGATCTCAGGGCCATGAGATCGAGCCCTGCATCCAGTGTAGATAATTTCAAGTTATTTCAGGTGGCCCACTCTAGGCTTTATAAAGTGAGAGGTGGTTTGATGAAGTCCCCCCAGAAGTTTCATTTTTGTGTATCATAAATGATCCCCAAGAAGCCTGCTTTCTCTTACCCTGTTAGCTCAGTTCTTTTTTTAAAAAATGATTTTATTTATTTATTTATTTATTTGACAGAGACAGTGAGAGAGGGAATACAAGCAGAGGGAGTGGCAGAGGGAGAAGCAGGCTTCCTGCTGAGCAGGGAGCCTGACATGGGGCTCCATCCCAGGACCCTGGGATCATGACTTGAGTGGAAGGCAGATTCTTAACGACTGAGCCACCCAGGCGTCCCAGTTATTTTCTTTAAGAACAATGTTCCCCTGCAGGAATTAGGATGATTATTGTTAGTGGAGTTGTGATAGGCATAGAGAACTTCTGGCTCTAACCCTACCTCTCAAGCCTTGTGTAAGCCAGGTTCTCTCCCTTCTTAAACTCATTCATTCTTCCTTCCTGCTCCATTAACACAAGTTCACTTGTTAATTTCCTGTCATCAAATCAGTGTGCAGAATTGCTGTACTGTCACTGAATCAACAGATACTCACTTTTGCATTTTTTATAAAGTTAATATTAGGTATTATTATGAGTAGATAAAATTATGTTAATAATTGTTAAGTAGGCTCCTTTATGATTGGCCCATGTATCTTAAATAAAAGAGATTCAATAGAAGATCAGATTTAATTATCTCTGTTAGAGTGTTTTCAGTTTTATTATAAGTTCAGAAAAACCCTATTTTGGAACAACTCTTTTTATATTTGGACATTGGAATTTAAATTTCATCGATTAGACATTGTTTTAATTAATACATTGCTGTCTCTTCCTACCTCTTCAGCTCCTAGCTGGTCTTCGTTTCAGTGTGCACCAGCAATCAGAGATGGATACTTCTGTGAAATTCGATTTACAGATCCAAAGGTATGGAAACAACTTTTTTCAGTTTGTAACAACTACTGAGGAAATGTTACTTGTCATAAAAATATTATGTAATATATTCTAAATGTTATGGAATAGAGTAGGCTTAAATTTCAGTACTTGACTATATCATTTTTATTATTATTATTATTATTTTTTAATTTTATTTTAAAAATTTCACTTATAATGTTTTCAAGGTTGATTATCATTTTTAAAAATAAAATAGTATTGTTTTGCATAAACATATTAATGTCGTAAATACTAAAAATATGGAAAATCTAGAAACAAATAGAAAGAAAATAATAATTACCCATAAATATCCTTGTGAACATTTTGTTATATATCATATTATATCAGTTTCTTTTACAGAATAAGATTCTTATTTTACTTGAACATGTCTCTATATGTTTAACCATTTTCCTTATTGGTGGACATTTAAATTGCCTCCAGTTTTGTTTTTTTTTTTAAGATTTTATTGATTTTGAGAGAGAGAGACCAAGCAAGCGGGCGGAAGGGCAAAGGGAGAAAGAATCTCAAGCAGGGGGTGCCTGGGTGGCTCAGTGAGTTAAAGCCTCTGTCTTTAGCTCAGGTCATGATCCCAGGGTTCTGGAATCGAGTCCCATATCAGGCTCTCTGCTCAGCAGGGAGCCTGCTTCCCTTCCTCTCTCTCTGCCTGCCTCTCTCCTTACTTGTGATCTCTGTCAAATAAATAAATAATTTAAAAAAAAAAGGAATCTCAAGCAAACTCTGTGCTGAGCATGGAGCCAAACGCGGGCTCCATCTCCTAGACCGTGAAATCATGACCTGAGCCAAAATCGAGAGTTGGACTCTTAAGCCACCCAGGCACCCCTGCCTCTAATTTTTTTTTCAAACTGTGATGAACATCTTTGTAGAAAATATGTTTTTCATTTTTTATTATGCCATTTTAAAAATCAATATTTCTATCCTAAGAATAATTTATTTTGAGTTTTGAGCTTATAAAACAAAAGTAAGGGGTGCCTGGGTGGCTCAGTGGGTTGGGCCGCTGCCTTCAGCTCGGGTCATGATCTTGGGGTCCTGGGATCGAGTCCCGCATCGGGCTCTCTGCTCAGCAGGGAGCCTGCTTCCCTCTCTCTCTCTGCCTGCTTCTCTGTCTACTGGGATCTCTCTCTGTCAGGTAAGTAGATAAAATCTTAAAAAAAAAAAAGTAAAAGAAGTAAAATTTGGTCATTTTGGAATTAAATGCCAATGAAAATCATTTTAGTAATTTTTTCTTTTCTTTGTTGCTTTTAATTTGTTCACATTTCATTTCACTGCATTTGCCTCTGTATGTCTTTGATGATGATCATGCTTAGTTCAGGCCTAAATGTGTATTTTTTTCTTTTTCAGCTCCAATCTCTTTGACAAAGTAAGCCCAGTTGTTTCTTACAGAGTTGACCTTGCTGTCTTAGCTGCTGTTGAGATAAGAGGGTCAGTATGATGACTGTGTTGAGTGTCTCATTCTTGTGAGATTTAAACTGCTTTAAAATGCAATTACTTTTTAAAAGCAACTATGAGGCTCAGTAGCTTCCTACGAGAAGTATCCCTCCAAGTTTCATGGTAGTTTTACTAGCGCTATAGCTTCTGTAGAAATAAGGTCTTAGGTGTATTCCAAAGCACCAAATATTTATTTGGTAACCTCTGGAAATAAACCGGATGTGGCAACAGCAGGCACAAAAATAAGTGTGTTGAACTTTCATGCGACTTCATTTACCAATTCACCTATTATATTAGATTCAGTAACAAGTAGTTTGTGTGCAGGTATGTGTGCATGTTCACATATACATACAGCTCTTTTTCTTTTAAATATGTATATTTTTAATTAGTAATGATTTGATTCATTTGGATACAGGGTACTTTTGAAAATGAACTGACCATATCAGTTTGGTATTCATGGTGGGTTTTCTTTGGTCATTGTTTAGAGTTTCAAGTCCTGATCATATCTTTCTTCCAATTCCAAACTGGGAGCATAAGGAGAACCCTGAGACTGAAGAAGATGTTGGGCCAGTTGTTCAGCACATTTATGAGGTTTGCCATTGTTAGCTTTAACTGATACGTTATAGAGAGCCTTTAAAGAGAAGAACAGATAGGCTACTTATACAAAACAAATCTGCTTAATGATTATGTAAACTGCATTGTTTAAGGATGTTTAAGATCAGAACTTTCTTTGAATTGTTTCCCTATTCGGGAGTTCCTTTTTTAAAGACAAATAGCTTCAAGTGGTTAAAGAATGCTGTTTATACAAATTACTGTCTAAAACCAGTTACTTCTACTTGAATAAAAGCAATAGGTCATCGTTGAGTATTTTCATATGGATGTTTTGCAGTTCTAACTAAAAATTGAAAGTGCCTGTAGCAGATCATCAGAATTTTCTTCCTACAGAAAGAAAATTTTCTATGCCATCTTTCATTTGAAAACTTTTTCATATTTTCCTCTTGTTATATATTTTTATCCATTTTTATCCTGATATATACCGCCCTATAGTAGAGACAAATGCTGAGTTTGATTTCCTTTGGCCAGTAATGATCATGTTGTAATGTCAGAGTAATTATGGAACCTCTGCTGTTAATTCAGCTAAAATTGGTGTAGGGGGAGGACTAAGGAATAGATTTTTGCTCAAAGTATTTACATTTTCTTTTCCCCGTTAGTTGAGAAACAACGGTCCAAGTTCATTCAGCAAGGCAATGCTAAATCTTCAGTGGCCTTACAAATATAACAATAACACTTTGTTATACATCCTTCAATATGAAATTGACGGGCCAATGAACTGCACTTCAGATATGGAGATCAACCCTTTGAGAATTAAGGTAATGTGCTTAATAGCAACTTTTTATTATGATATTTAATGCTTTTTCTTTCTAGATCTATGAGAGAAATGTATGAAATGAAACACTTATTTATTTTTAAAGATTTTATTTATTTATTCGAGAATGAGAGAGAGATGAGCAGGGGGAGGGGTAGAGGGAGAAGCAGACTCCCTGCAAAGCAGGGATCCCAATGCAGGACTTCGATCCCAGGACCCCTGGGATCATGACTAGAGCAGAGGGTAGACACTTAACCGACTGAGCCACCCAGGTGCCCAAAATAAAACAATTATTTTAATAACACAAACCCATTCTACAAAAATATTTTACTTCATAACCAGTACACTAAGGATTAAATTGTTTATTTGTATAATAAGTAAGGATTAATTCCTTACTCTGAGAAGTCCTAATGAATCATTTATTTATGGAGAGACCCAGTTTGACTTTGGTTCCATTGCATTGTGTCTTATCCACGTATGATATTGCGGCAGGGGTGTTTTGTCATTCAAATTTTTGTCTGTGGAAAAAGATCTAACATTTTACTTAACCCGGCTCTTGACTTCCGTGCCTTGGAAAAATGTCATTTTGTGGAATTCTATACTTTTGGACGTAGTCCTCTCCATCCTAGCACATGTACTTGGATAAGAAGCTATTGCCCAATTTGGACTAAGGAAAGTTAAGAAAACAGAACAAAAGGCTCTTTTGAAATGATATATATTCATGATTGACACTTATCACAGTTGTGCACCGTGAAATTTCAGGCTGTTCCCTTGTGTTTTATCCGTGTCTCCCCTAGCTGTGCAAGGGAAAAAGAAAATCATAGGTAGGCAGAAGTAACTTTCCATATATTAAGGACTCTCTGTGCTTACTTTTTACCATATACTAAGTGGTAAATTTGTCCTAACACGTTTTCAGCCACCGTGTTTTAATCACATATAACGGTTTATGCCAAAACATCAATGCAAAAATGTTTTCCACTGTTATATATCACCAGTTTCTCTGTAACCCTAGATCTCAAATTCACAAACCAAAAAGAATGATACAGTTCCTGGGCAAGGGGACCGGAACCATCTCATCACCAAGCGGGATCTCACCCTGAGTGAAGGAGATGTTCACACTTTGGTAAGCACCACTTCAACAACAAGCACTTTAAACATTTAAAAATATGTGATTATAGAACTGATGCCAAAGAACACTTCAAAAATAACAACAGGTGTGCTTGGAAGAACCACATATATTTTTATACTATTCATTCCTCTTATTTTCCTTGTTCCTAGTCAAATTAATGCCAGATTTTCTTCAAATGATCTATCTTTGTAGATGGTAATAAAAGTATTTTATATTCCAATTTATATTTCTGGCTGTACTCCAACTGATCTCTTTCTTGACCTCATCCTAATCTTGGAGGCTTTAGTGCAACATTGGGAGAAAAACCCAGGAGGCCTCAACAAAAATGAATTACAAGAATAATTAGCATTATGATCAACTTTCGTTGAGTCAGTCTGTGTAAGGACTACAATGTTATAAAATGGCTTATCATTTAATGGCATATCAAGTTTTTGAAATTTAACAGATCTGCAAACCATCAGCTAGTGGGGAATCCAGTAGAGTGTTTATATTCATTAGCAAGCACCAATTACATTCATGTCACCAAATTCCATAGTTCTTAGTTTTCATCTGCCTCAACTCTCAGTGACTTTTGGCACTGTTCGTCACTTCCTCTCCTGTGCCATCACTCCTCATTCACTTCCGAGACACAGCTCTCTTGACTCGTTGCCTGTCACAACTAGCTACTTCTTATTCTTCACTTCCAGACCTTTAATTCTATAGAGTGTTCCAGGGCTCACATCTCAGATTTCTTACGTGCTCCATGTACATTCATTGATTAGATCTGTGCCTTCCAATACTATGGACACCAGGCACATTTCAAGTAGCCACATGTGGCTCTTGCTTTGGGAGGCAGAGATATCTCCATACTGATGATTTCTATGATTGTAGGAAGCTCTGATCAGACAGTGCTATACTAGAGGATGTTACTCACTCTCATGGCTATAAATACTGTCTCTGTGTGGATGACTTCAATTTATATTCCTAACCCGATCCCGGGCATTGAACTCCAGACTCCATTATCCAACTGCCTGCTGGAACTCCTCTTAAATATTTATTAGTAATCTTAAATTTAATCCCAAGAATGTACCCCTGAGTTTTCCCAACTCTGCTCTTTCTGCAGTGTTCCACATCTTAGTAATTCATTGTCCAGAACTTGGGAATTGTTATTGACTCCTGTTTTTCTCTCAAACCTCACATCCTGTATACTAGCAAATGCTATCAATACCTACTTTCAGATTACCCTGAATCTGGCCCCTTCTCAGCAGCTATACCACTGTTACAGCCTTACCCAGGCTACCGTCCTCTCTCACTTGGATTATTGCCAGACTTCCAGTTGGACTCCATATTTGTCTTTTTCCTCCACTACAATTTATTTGCCGAATAGGAACCATAGTGATCTTTTTAAATGGTGAAGAGGTCATGTTAATCCAGTGCCTTCCCATAAAAGTCAGAGAAGAAGCCAGAGCATGTAAAGCCTTTAAGCCCAACAGGATCTAGGCCCTTAGAACTTGCTGGCTGCGTTTCCTCTCCTTACTCTGCTCCTCATATTTTGGCTACCTTAGTTTTTCATTGAATAGACATCCCAAACCTGTTTCTGCATCCAGGCTTTGAAAATTTTTCTCCCATCTGCCTGGAATGCTCTTTAGGGGGAATGCTCTTTGTCCAGATAAACCCGTGGCTTATTTTCCCATCTCCTTCCAGTGTCCTTGAATGTCAGATTATGACAGGACTTCCCTCACCAACCCATGTGAAATATAAATTACTTTTAACCCCCACCCCACTTTTCATTCTGTACGTTATCCTCCTATAGAACTACCTTTAAAAAAAATTGAGATAAAACTTACATGATATAAAATTCACCATTTTGACCAATTTACAGTATGCAATTGAGTGATTTTTAGTATATTCGTGACATTGTGCAACCACCACCATTATCTAATTCCAGAACATTTTCATTGCTTCAAAGAGAAATACTGTACCCATTACATAGTCACTACCCATTCGTCCGGAACTTTTACCAGTTCCGGCAACTACCGGTCTGCTTTCTGGACATTTCATATATGTGAAATCATATGATACATGATCTTAAGTGTTTGGCTTCTTTGACTCAGTTTAATGTTTTTAAGGTTCACCATGTTATAGCATATAGTAGTACTTCAGTCATTTTTTATGGCTGAATACTCCTCCATTCTGTGGATATATGACATTTTGTCTGTTCATTGGTTGACAAACATTAAGATTGTTTCTACTTTTTGTTTACTTTCAATAGTGCCATTATGAGCATTCATCTATGTTTTGTGTGGATATGTTTTCAGTTCTCTTGGAAATAAACCTAGGAGTGTAGTTGGTGGGTCACATGGGAACTCTGTTTAACTTGAGTTTGAAAAACAACAAACTTTTCCAAAGTGGTTGCACCATTTTTATTCTCAACCAGCAATTCCATTTTTCTACATTTACTATCACTTGCTCTTGCCTTTAAAAAAAATTGTTTTTATTTTGTTTTATGGTCATCCTTGTCAGTGTGAAGTGGTGTCTCATTGTGGCTTTATTTGTATTTCCTTAATGACTAATGATGTTTAGCATCTTTTGAGTTGTAGGTCTTCTTTTAAGAAATGTCTTTTTAAATCCTCTGCCCATTTCTGTTTGTTTGCTTATTTAAATTTATTTATTTTAGAGAAGAGGGAGAGGGACATTGGGAGAGGGGAAAAAGTATCCCAAGCAGACTGAATCAACATTGAGCATGGAGCCCAACACAGGGCTCCATGCCATGACCCCAAGATCATGACCTGAGCTGAAACGAAGAGTCAGTTACTTATCCAACTGAGCTACCCAGGCACCTCATTTTGCCCATTTTTAAATTGAGTTGTTTGCCTTTGTTGTTAAGTCATAAAAAGTTCTTTATATATTTTAGATACTTCTCTTTCCAGAGCTATTATTGCACATACTTTCTCTCATTTTGTAAGTTGTCTTGTCACTTTCTTGATAGTATCTCTTTGATACAAAAAATGTTTACTAATTTGAGATGTTCAGATTTGTCAAACTTTTTTCATCTTTTGTTGCTTCTGCTTTTGCTGTCCCAGTTAAGAAACCATTGCCTAAACTGAGATCCTGAACATTTACACCTAAGTTTTTTGGTTTTCTAAATTTTATACTTTTGAGTCTTACTTTGATCTATACATGTAACTTTATGCAAGTACCAAATTGTTTTGATTATTATAGCTCTGTAGTTAGTTTTGAAATTGAGAAGTCCTTGAACATTTTCTTCTTTTTCAAGATTGTTTTAGCTATGTGGGGTTCTTTGCAATTCCATATCAATTTTAGGATCAGCTTGATATTTCTACAGAAAAGGTAGTTGGAATTTTGTTGGATCTGTAACACTTTAGGAGTGTTTTCATCTTAATAATAGTAAGTCTAACGGTTCTTGAACATGAGGTATCTTTCCATTTATTTAGGTCTTCTTTAATTTCTTTAAAAAATATTTTGTACTAGTAAGTGTATGCAAGTCTTGCACTTTCTTAAATTACTTTTCTGTATTTTATTCTTTTGGGATGCTCTTTTTAAAATAGAATTATTTTCTTAATTTCATCTTCAGAATTTTCTTTATTGGTATATAGAAATACAAGTTATTTATATATCAGTCTCACATTCTGTACCTTTTCTGTACTTGTTTATTAGCTCTAATAGTTTTACTGTGGATCTTTAGTGTTTTTGTATATAAGATCCTGTCATCCATGAACAGATAGCTTTACTTCTTTCTTTCCAATTTGGGTACCTTTTATTTAATTTAATTTTTTTTCTTGCTTAATTGTACTGGCTAGGCCTTCTGGACAATTTGAATAAAAGTGTCATGAGTGGGCACTGTTGTCTTGTTTCTGATCTTAGGGGGAAAGCATTTTTCTTTTCTTTTATTTTTTTTTTAAGATTTTATTTATTTATTTGAGAGAGAGAGCATGAGAGGAGAGAAGTCAGTGGGAAAAGCAGACTTCCTGCTAAGCAGGGAGCCTGATGTGGGACTCGATCCCGGGACTCGAGGATCATGACCTGAGCCGAAGGCAGTTGCTTAACCAACTGAGCCACCCAGGTGCCCGGAAAGCATTTTTCTTTCACCATTAAGTATGGTATTAGTTACCAGCTTCTCACAGATGCCCTTCCTTGGGTCATGGAAACTTGGTTATTCCCTGTCATCGACTAGTAGTACTATTTACTGGATAGCATTGTTGTGTAACTATGCATGTGACAGGTCTAATGCAGTTTGACCAGCATATGCAAGGTGGTCATTATTTCCTGTCTTTGACTGCCTGCCTTCCAGTTATTGATAAAAACACTGAATGTAGCAAAGACCGTCAGCATGCTACTTGATTTCTACGGGTTTGACATGGCATAGCTGTTAAGATTCATTCTGGTTCTTTTTCTTTTCCATAGGCATAGTATGATCTGATTTTTATGTCTTAATATAATCATCATGCTCTGGGTTTACCTAAGAATATTAATTTCTAGAAGAATGTTGACTTCTAAAATCCCAGAATGTTCTAGAAGAATGTTGATTTCTGGCCATAAAAATACATCTTTTAATATTATAGATCTTATCTTTATATAACAAATCACATTAAAACCAACCCCTTTGTTTTTATTTTATTTTTTTTTTTAAGTAGGCTTCGTGCCCAGTTTGGAGCCCAACATGGGGCTTGACCTCACAACCCTGAGATGGAAGACCTGAGCTGAGATTGAGTCAGACGCCTAACCAACTAAGCCACCCAGGCGCCCCTAAAACCGACCCCTTTAAACAAAAAGCATTCATAGACTCCACTATTAACCTATCATTTTAAATATTATTCTTATAAGGCAAAAGAATCTGGATCATCTCTTTATTCCTCACATAAAACATTACTTTTCTTGTAAGTAAAGAATTTGTTTCGGCAGGGTTGTGGAATTGCTGAGTGCCTGAAGGTTGTCTGCCAGGTTGGACGACTAGACAGAGGAAAGAGTGCCATCCTGTATGTGAAGTCCCTGCTGTGGACTGAGACCTTTATGAATGTAAGTAGACAGATAACAGCATTCAGCAGTTTCTCCACTTTCTCCAAGACATGAAAAAGGCCTCACTTTCCACATCTTGGAAATCATTTCATTGTTATTTCCATACAGAAAGAAAACCAGAATCATTCATACTCTCTGAAGTCATCTGCTTCTTTTAACGTCATTGAATTTCCTTATAAGAACCTTCCAATTGAGGATATCTTCAACTCTACATTAGTAAGTCATTGGATTTGGAGAAATGGAATAATGTACTCAGTTCAATGCCATAGATTTTTATTTTATTTTATTTTAAATAATGACACCCTAACTATTGTAAAAGTCACCTGGTAGCCTTGTAACCTAGTTAAATATTATTTTACCCCCTCACTCCAGAATTATTAAAGGTAGATACTTTTACTTTAGCATCCCTATGTAAGAGATTTCATGGGGAATTTTTCCCCATGAAGTTAGAAAGTTGGAAATTAACTATAAAAGGTGAAGGTGAAAGATTTTAAAGATCTATAATTTGAGGATTAAAAATGGGACCAGTACATCAAAGCTAGATATTCAATTGTTTTAAATTATTTAAAAGTCACTTCAGAGGTACCTTGAAGTTAACCTGCTGTTGGGAATTTTATGTGCGTATGTGCATGCTTCAGTACCAAATATATAATCACAGATTATCATATACAAGAAAAGAAAATGTGAATATCATTAAAACAAAATGTAATAGGCATTCAGACATTTGTTGAGTGATTTAGTGAACTATTTTTTTTTTTAAGATTTTATTTATTTATTTGTCAGAGACAGAGGGAGAGAGAGCGAGCGAGCACAGGCAGACAGAGTGGCAGGCAGAGGCAGAGGGAGAAGCAGGCTCCCTGCTGAGCAAGGAGCCCGATGTGGGACTCGAGCCCAGGACGCTGGGATCATGACCTGAGCTGAAGGCAGCCGCTTAACCAACTGAGCCACCCAGGCGTCCCTAGTGAACTATTTTTTTTTTAATTTTTTATTAGATTTTATTTATTTATTTGACAGAGAGATCACAAGTAGGCAGAGAGGCAGGCAGAGAGAGAGGAGGAAGCAGGCTCCCCACCGAGCAGGGAGCCCAATGTGGGACTTGATCCCAGGACCCTGGGATCATGACCTGAGCCGAAGGCAGAGGCTTTAACCCACTGAGCCACCCAGGTGCCCCACTGGTGAACTATTTTTAAAACTCAAAACCTTTTCCCCCCAACAGGTTACCACTAACGTCACCTGGGGCATTCAGCCCGCACCCATGCCTGTGCCTGTGTGGGTGATCATTTTAGCAGTGCTAGCAGGATTGCTGTTACTGGCTGTTTTGGTATTTGTGATGTACAGGGTAAGTAATGGACTTAGGAAGAGCAGTGGGGAGGAGAAGCAGAAGAAAAGGGTACGGGAGGGAGGGAAAGGAGGAAGAATAGAAAAGAAGGAAAGGAAGAAAGGGAACTTTAACGAACCATGATGAGCACCACATATTTGAAGGGAGAAAAGTTGTATGAGGCGCTGCTCAAATTTTCTTGGTGGTAATACAGTTACTTAGTACTTTTAATTTTCTCCACTGATGTGGTAGTAATGTTAGTTTTTCTTCACCTAACAGATGGGCTTTTTTAAACGTGTCCGGCCTCCTCAAGAAGAACAAGAAAGGGAACAGCTTCAACCTCATGAAAATGGTGAAGGAAACTCAGAAACTTAACTGTGATTTTTAAGTTACGCTACATCCTGACCCATTAGAATCACTGACTTCATTAGGTTTCAGTTTCTTTTGCAAGGAATAAAATTCCAAGACTGTACTGCTGATGGTGCCCATTGTTATTAACCACAAAACAAGAGCAATATTTGTCAACCTTTTTGTGATAATTAAGTTCAGACGTACGTGTAATACACACCCACTGACTTGTGTTTTTAGGTATTTAAATAATAAAATTTCAAGTGATAGTTCTTCAATGTACATAAGACAGGTAGTGCCTGAGTTACCACTTTATATAAAATAGTACCTCCTACAGTTATTATTTCTGATTTTGTATGTTGATTTTGTTTGTTGTTGCTTTTGTTGTTTTAAAGCAATCCATATTTGGACCTTAGGATCCACGTCTTTTGTATAGGAATTTATTGTTAATATACATTACACTACAATTGAGTTTTTAAGCTACTAACTTTATAACTGCATGAACTTGGATTTTAATATTACCTATGTAGTAGAACTTAAAAAAAAAAAAAAGAAAAAAAGCATGGCCCATCCAAATTCTTTGCTGTAATAGTAAAGATACAGTATTTTTAATATAAAAATTGGGTACATGCTATTACATTTTAATTTTTGTTTAATCCACAGTCCATTTCCTTACATTTTAATTTGTATGTTTAGGTTCTATTTCAGATCCTTTAAGCTAACCTGTACTAAAAATTCTATGATCAGAAATGCCTCTTTTGTGCAATAGTTTAATTTCCACTCATCGTCATCATGCTCAAAGCCATATGCAGTTGGGAATCGTTCCAAAGTACATGTATTCCATTGTATTAGTCCAGCTATTTACAATACAAAAAAAAGCATTTAAATTAAAAGACTAGTTCTTTGATAAAGTTGCTTATTTGTAGTATGCTCTTAGAGCAAGGATTTTTAGTTGAGATTAATTTATTTTCTTCCTATATATGTATTCTTCCTTATATTTCCAAAACTTCACTGAGAATGGGCTAAGATCAATGGGGAATCTTTACAAATTACAGGAACCTTCATCCAACCTCCCAACCCCACAAGAAATGCTTGGAATTGAAATTCTTAATGTAGCTTGCTGGTTTCCTTGTAGAAATAGCATGATGCTACTCACATGGGTATTACCTTAGTTTCGACAAGGTATCATGTGGAAAACCAGTCTCACCTATCAGAATAACTATAAAAGTTAATTTTATAAGCAATTCAGGTTACTGGGAGCCTTTTAAAACTTTTGTAGTTTTATTAACATAAATTACTTTTTTAGGATTTTTTATATAAAAACTGCACAGGTGGCACGTTGTAGTTTTATATGCCTATAGGGTGATGATTCTTCTGGAGGAATATGTGATTTATTCACATTTCCTCAGGATCTGGGAATGACTCCTAATTGTACCTATTTTTGTGCAAATTACATCATGTTATTCTATAGAAATTGAGAGTTTAATAGGTTTTTAACTGCTGTCCTCATTAGGCAATGATAAATATTTCCCTCAAATAATTGAATATTTTTCTGTTTTAAAAATAGTTGAAATTTATCTTGCCATATCTTGTGTTCTAATTCCTTACACAAGTGGCTAAGCTAGAATGTATTCATAAAAGAGAGGAACGCATGTTATATATGTTAGAACATGATAAGACCTTGTATTTTGCTTTAATGAATCTCAAAATTAATAGGTTTGTAGTATAGATTTTATTAGTAGCTTAAAAGATCTTAGTCATATGCAATAAGTATTTTTACTACCAATGAGTCTAAAGTTTTTTAAGAAAAAATACTTTTATCCTAGGGTCTGCCACCGAACAGTCACTAAGTTGACAACTTTCACTATCTGTTTTCCCACCTAATAATAGTCATCCCTGAAAATATATGTTGGATAAAATTCACTCTTTTAAAAAAACTTAACTGTTCACTTTTGCACATTCTGTTCCTTTTATGGCCTCTATCTCAAGGTATAATCTTGTATGGGAGACTGAAGGATGTTGTTATTGGAAGCATGATGTTTTAAGTTCCCTTTTATGAAATGTAGTTTTAAGCAGTAGTATTTTCTTTTAAAAAATGAAAATGCATATCTCTACAAAAATATGGCAGAAGAATGATTTGGAAGCTTACTCTTTGAGGAAAATATTTGAGAAATTGTTGGGATTCTTTTTACCCTGAAGCGCATGTGAATGTATTTGGTTAAAATGTCAGACAATAGTTCTATGAAAACTTTTAATTTTCAAACATTTTAAATGCTACTGTTTATGATTTATTGAGAATTAAAATCCATTTTGAGTGTAAATTTTAATAATCTGATCAGTTTTAAAAAACATGAGTGAGGTAGTATTTAAAGCATTTAATATTGGTAAGAACTATTGATTCTGTTGTCTATTTCTTATATAAGCATTTATTTCAGAATTGATATTTTGAGAAACATTTGTGCAAAGGATATTCTTCCTTTTTTTCCCTTTACCTTTTACCTTTCTCTTGTGATGAATTATTTTATTATGATGATTTGATGATATGACTATTATTATGATATAGGTCTTCGTAATTCTGAAGGATAAAACAATTAAAACTTTAGTGCCACAATTTTACCTGTGTTTTGAAACTACTATTTCATAGTAAATTCTCATCAATACTTCATATAACAAGAAAATTGAAGTATTAGTAAAAGAGACTGTACTTATACTGACTTCCTTAAGAGGGCTGTGAAAGACTTGTGATAGTTAATGATGATCCCAAGAGAGATTTAAGTGGCAAAAGTACAGTATATACACCTGCTTTATATAAGGCAAACAAACTGTAAGTTGATAGATACTTCTTTGTTGCAAAACACAGTGCCAAGCTTGGAGAAGAAGAATAATTGGAATTTTTGAAATACATGTGTATGACCATTGCCTATCTTAATGTCACTTTGTATGTTCTCTTGGATAGTTTGTATATGTGGTAGTTTGGCAAATAAAAAAATGTGGAATTCAGAAATTGAATATAGGATCAAAAATGGCAAATAAAATAACTTAATACTCAGTGTTTTGGAGACTAGCCCTTTTAATTTGTTGATATGCTAGTTTGGACAACGAACCCCAGGCATGTATGCTTGTATTTCTTTGTAATTTCTGATATGTAATGAGCTTCTTGGGAGAGGTACCAAATCCTTGATATTTATTGTCATTGTTCTCAAGTGCAATATAACAATGTAACCAAACCTAGATAATTTTCAGAGTCATTGTTAATTTAGTAAACCTAATCTAAACAGATTTAAATTTATTAGAATTTTGGTTAGTAGGAAAGAGGGATTCTGCTGTGGATATACAAATAAAGTTATTTACCCCTAAAAGGTACATTCTACATTTTATTTCAGGTTGGACATGACTTATTCCCTACTAGTTTTGAAACACTTTGAAATATCTTAAACTAACTTGGAACTATATATCAAATTAATTTGCTGCCTAATAACATAGTAATTTTGTTTAGCTTCTCTTATGATCACCCACATTGGGTGAGACATAAAACACATGTCTTCTAAGACTTGTCATTTGCTGACTTGATTTAGTAAAAACCGGTACAGTGTTTTACTTCATTTCCAATGTGTAACTTGTGTCTGTTCAATAAACTTGAGCCTATGGTGCCTGCCACTTTTGTGTATATTTTCCTTTGTGATCACAGTTTTGTTTTTTAATGACATGAGCCAGCAATAATGGACTAAGAGGATGACCTCAAAGAGGTGCCTCTCTGAAAGTCTGAATTCCTTATGAGTGTTATTTATTTGAAAAAAGGCAACACAAAAAGAGCAAAAGGAACCTAAGTTTAAAATAAACCAATTACAAATCACAGAATCATAGACATTTTAAAATTTAAAAGGGGTTTCCATTTCCAATAATGGCAAGGTAGCTTTTATCAGATAAAAATGATAAGTGATGAACAAAAGAAGGGGGGGAACCTTTTTTTAAACACTGAAGTTAGTAAAAGCAGCTTGCAGAAACTGTGGAGTGGATTTGATTATTAAAGAGGGAAACCACCTTTTTCCTGGAAGTTACTTTCTGTTGTTGGATAGAATACAAGCAGAAAAGGACCCTCATTTTCCTGGAATGATGGGACTGCCATCATGGATAAAAGCTGAGGAAAGAAAGGAGCTGCCTTGTGGGAGGGAGGAATGTTTTCCCCTCAAATCCTTTTCTGACTCTGACCATGACCCTACTCTAGTGAGACTCCAAGGGGCCCAAAAGGAAAACAGCAGGTAGAAGTTTGGAAGAGCTGAGCAGTTAATTCAGCTACTGTCTATTGTAGGAGAAATGAGATTGGTGAAATTGGAGACTGGAGTGACAAGAGCTTGGAAACACCCAGTCTTTCCATTGAAACCTTGGAGGATCTATGCTTTAGGAATAAATACTACACACCAAGATTGACTGATTAGCCCTAGGCTGAAGAGCAATGCCATTGGCCCCCTCTAACGAAGTGTAAAACAAGATTTCACAAATTTAAGGTGATCCACATGTAATTCATTTGCTCCTTTAGGCAGTTACTTTGAGTGGAAGACCACGTATAAAGACTGCAATGTTCCATCCACAATGTCGTATGTGTGTGAAAAGAAAATGTTACTCATAGTTTGAAGGGGAAAAAAAGAGAAAAAAAAGTCAATAGGAACAGACCCACACACAATTTAGCAGGTGTGACTTTGAGTAACAATTATAAATATGTTAAAAATTCAAGAAAAACATGGAAATTATGGGCATTTCAGAAGAGACTGGAAATTAATAAAAGACTCAAGTGGAAATTCCATTATTAAAAAATCCAGTATCTGAAGTCAGAAACTCATTGGAGGGGGATAAAAAGTAGAACAAGAAAAGGAAGAATTCATGAATTTAGAGAGCAATAGAATGCACCTAAACTGAAGCACCACATGGGGGTGGGGCAAGGGGCTAGTGGTGTGGATTACAAAATAAATGGTCTCAGTGACTCTGGGTCAATCTAGGTGTAAAGGAAAAGGAGTCAGAGAGGAGAGAGAAAATGGGAGACTAACTTGAAATCAAAAAGTTGTCAAATTTGGTAAAATGTAGCAACCATAGAGTTGTGGAAGCTCAGTGAACCCTAAACATCACAAAAACGCTATCTATGGGCATCATGGTCCAACAGCTAAAAACTGCAAGTTACAAAGGGTTCACCTGGGGCACCTGGGTGGCTCAGTTGGTTAAGCAACTGCCTTCAGCTGGAGTCCCTGGACCGAGTCCCGAGTCAGGCTCCCTGCTTGGTGGGAAGTCTGCTTCTCCCTCTGACCCTCCCCCTTCTCATGCTCTCTCTCTCTCTCTCTCTCTCTCAAATAAATAAAATCTTAAAGAAAGAAAGAAAGAGAAAAGAAAAGAAAGAAAGAAGAAACAAAAGAAAGGAAGAAAGAAAGAAAAAAGAAAAAAAGGGTTTACCTCACCCCTACATACTGGTAATGATGCCCAGAGTTCATTTCTTCTCCAAATTCGTACTGGCAGGATTGGAACTAAAGCTTATGTATTCAAATTCTTAGTCCCATGTGCTTTCTGCTGTGCAAGACTGCCTGCATTCCTAGTGACCCTTTATATAAAATAGATTTGTTACTTTCTAGTGGATAGGCTGGGGTGCCTGAATATTAGTTGGTACAATACTGGTATGTTTCCAAGTGATATTTTTATTCACTTTCTGAACCGTTCTGAACTGCCTAGAGTTACACATGGTTTAATTTCCTTTTGCACCCTGGTTCACTTTCCTTGTCAGCTTTATTTCCTGAAAAGTAACAAATACATTAATTGGTGGTGTTTTAATAAAAGGAGCATTTAGATTTTGAACTTGAACTTTATACAGTAATTTACCTTCATGGTATTAAAAAATTGTTCAAAGTAATTAATTTTAACTTCTATACCATTTTTCAGATATTTGAGTATCAAAATGAAATCTTTAGGGATTACTTTTTAGCCAATTTTATATTCAGAATATTAATTAATGACTACAGGATTATTCACAAAAAGCACTAAATGATATATACTAGTAGTACTTAATTTGGAGAAGTATGCTCTCCACCTGAGTAATAGAATTATTCTTGATCTTGTGTAATATACATGGTAAATTTCCCATGGGAGACAAGAAAGTTGGTATCTTATAAATTTTCTCATCTTTGAACAGTGTAGTTAAAATTCTTTTTGAGATTATAAATGACATAAGCACTTTCAAAATTCAGAGATATTATCACCTGATAGAAAAGTGAATCATTTTTAATTTTTCAGTATACTTTAGTGAGGAAATGAAAGGGAAGACTTTATTAAAGAATAATGAATTTCCAACTTCTTAGTAATACCAGTGTTGAATTTGACTAAAACCTTTAATACTAAACCAAAGCCAAGCATTTCACCACCGTGTGGTATTAAACTACTGGCACAAATTGAAACTCAATCATCCCACAGGTACTCGGTGATCCCCAAGTAACAGAGATGACATAGTGGTAACTAAGTTCACCTTATTCCCACTGGAAAGCTCTAGCCTCCCAAGGGAACCCTAAAGCAGCTGCAGTAGAGCAGTGGTTCATTAACAGCCCCGAGAATGTGGTTTGCCCACCATACAGATATGGGCTCTTCTTCTCACCTCTAATATTCCAAATTCAGTTCTTCACCTTACCAACTCCACATCCTCTCCTAGATCCATTCAATCTTGGTCATCAGATGAGCCTCATTATTTTATCACACAATCTAGATATGTTGAGAATTTTGCAAATCATCAAGTCCTGGTTTCCTGAGTTCTCTTTTTATAAATTTATACTTGCTTAATGAATTTATATAATTAAGGACAAGAAACACAAGAGTGGGGTTGGAGGGCTTGTACATGGAGGGTTACCTGAAATGCCACAGATGAAATTGCCCACTCTTTGACATACGGCACGTAACCCAGGTATTCTGACTGTAATCTTAATGACTTAACAACGCCTGTCACCTGAGAAGGCTCTAAACCTGAGTGTTAGTAACTGTTTGAATCACATGATCCACTTTGGCTAGTAATCCTAAACTGTCTTTATCCCCAGGAGTGTGGGTAGCCCTATCTGGGTAAATAATTCTTGTTCCAAAAAATACAAATATCAACCTTGCTCAGTCCTCTTCAATAATAGGTGGTCCTTTGTCTTTCAAACTCAAATGAAATGGTTCATTATCAAATGAAAACAGCAGTATTGCAGGAATAGTCATAATTTAAGGAATAGTTGATCGCTGACATCTCAAAAATCGTATCTCTAAAAAAGGCAAAAGTTCTCACAACAATTTGTTTGAAAAGGATTCCTTCTTCTCCCTCATATCATTCATTCTGGCTAGTCTTTTGTTGTGGCTATGTCACAGTGGGGTCTCTGAAGACACACTGTGCAGAGACTACCAGTGAACATACAGCTCCTTACTCTGTTCCATGAACTCCTTGTTGGCTTCAGCCACACTGAGCTCTGGCCTGGGGTCACTGGGGACATTACCTCCAACTTCTTCCTATGTCTGTGTCCAGCTCTGGGGATAGCCATTTGGGGAGTAACTGTAGCTGTTGTTGCCTATGTTCTAGTCATAACTCCACTAGGCATGGTAGTCTGGTACTGCTGGAAACACTGGTTGTAGCTACAAATGGACAACTGATTATATTCCACTGGCTTCACATAGCTCCCTTTAGTGACTGCCACACTCAGAAGCACTGGTTTAGACCCCAGTCCTACTGTTCCCTGGCATCCTGTTGGGGTTTGCTTCTGTACAAGTTCATCCATGAATTCCATAAAACCAAAACCCTTAGACATAACCTGTCTGATTCAAAACCACCTTGTCTCTTCAATAGGATGGGCAGATGCTGGCGATCAGCCATACCACATACCACTATCCCCCTCAACCCCACCCCAAAATGGGAGTACACAGGGCTATTATCTGGTTATTTCCGTAAGTGGCACAGTTTAGTTTAAAATGTTTTGCAGGTGTGGCTCCTAGAATACGTTTCCCATTAATTTTATACAAACTCTTTTCAGCTGTGACAAATCTATGCGTTCTACAGAGCAGTAGCCAGCTGGGATGCCAGTAAGTATCTACTTACTTTATTCTTATTTTTCAAGACTGTTTTGGCTATATGGGGTCCCATGCAACTCCATGTGAATTTTAGAATCAGTTTGGCAACTTCTACAAAGAAGTCATCTCAGATTCTGGTAAGGATTGTGCTGATTCTGTAGATGAATTTGGTCTCTTTCTTTCTTTCTTTCTTTGCTTTTTTTTAAAAAATAAGGTATAATTGACATTTAATATTATATTAGTTCCAGGTGTACAACATAATGACTGGATACTTGTATATATTGCAAAATGATCATCACACTAAGTCTAGTAAACATCTGCCAGCATGCATTGTTACTATAATGTATATTTTATAAACATATTTATAAATTTTATAAATATAATTTATTTAAGGACTCTTAGTAACTTTAAATATGCAATACAGTATTTCATTATTGTCACCATGCTGTACATTATATCCCCATAACTTACTTATTTTACAGCTGGAATTTATAACTTTTGGCCCTTTTCACCCACTTCTCCGCCCCCTGCCTGTGGCAACCACCAATCCATTCTCTGTATCTATAAGCTTGGTTTGTTTTTATTTAATTCCACATAACAAATGAGGTCATAAGGTATTTCTTTTTCTGACTTATTTCATTTAGCTTGACACCCTCAAAATCCATCCATGTTGTCACTAATCGTTAAGATTTCATTCTTTCTTATGGTTAAATAGTATTTGTGTGTGTGTGTGTGTGTGTGTGTGTGTGTGTGTGTGTGTGTAACATATTTTCTTTGTCCAATCATCCACTGAAGAACACTTATGTTGTTTCCATATTTTAGCTATTGAAAAGATGCTGCACAGAACATAGAAGTGCAGTTCTCTTTTTGAATTAGTGTTCTCATTTTCTTTGGATAAATGTCCAGAAGAAGAATTGCTGAATTGTAGGATGGTTCTATTTTTTAGGTTTTGAAGACCCTCCATACTATTTTCCACAGTGGCTACACCAATTTACTTCTCCACCAACGGTGCACAAGGGTTCCCTTTTCTCCATATCCTGCCAACACTTGTTATTTCTTGGGTGTGAGGTAAGATCTCTTTGAGGTTTTGATTTGCGTTTCTCTGATGATGAGTGATGTTGAGCCTCTTTTCATGTACCTGTTGGCCAATGATGTGTCTTCTTTGGAAAATGTCTATTCAGATCCTCTACCCATTTTTTAATCATATTGTTTGAGTTTTTTCCTATTGATTTGTGTGTGTGTTCTTTATATATTTGGATATTATCCCGTTATTGGATATATTATTTACAAATATTTTCTCCCACTCCATAAACTGCCTTTTCATTTTGCTGATGGTTTCCTTTCCTGTGCAGAAGCTTTTTAGTTTGATGCACTCACACTTCTTTATTTTTGCTTTTTTTGCCAATGTCGAGATGCATGTCGAGGAGTTTATTGCCTATGTTTTCTTCTAAGAGTTTTATAGTTTTAAGACTTACATCAAATCTTCAATCCATTTCTTTAAATTTTGCTATTAATCTCTACACCCAATATGAGGCTCAAAATCACAACCCTAAAGAGTCACATATTCCACCAACTGAGCCAGCCAGTTACCCCTCATGTCTATAATCTGTTTTGAGCTAATTTTTGTATATGGTGTCAAATAGTAGTTATTTCATTCTTTTGCATGTGGCTCCTCAGTTTTTCCAACACCATTTACTAAAGAGACAGTCCTTTCCCCAGTGTATATTCTTGTCTCTTTGTCATAAGTTAATTGTCAATTTTTGTATGGTCTATTTCTGGGCTCTCTATTTTATTTGCCCATTTTAAAATTGGATTATTTGTTTTCTTACTCTTGAGTTGTTTAAATTCCTTACGTATTTTGGATATTAACCCTTTATAAGATGTGTGGTTTGCAAATATTTTCTCCTATTCGATGGGTTGTCTCTTCACTCTGGTAATTGTTTCCTTTGCTGTGCAGAAGGTTTTTGGTTTGGTGTAATCTCATTTAGTTTTTTGCTTCTAATGCTGGTGCTTTGGTGTCATGTCCAAAAAAATCACTGAGAAGAGGGATATCAAGAAGTTTTCCCCCATGTTTCCTTCCAGTAGTTTTATAGTTTTGGGTAGTGCAATTAAGTCTTTAACACATTTTGGATTTTATTTATTTGTTTGAAAGAGAGGAAGAGAGAGAGCATGAATGGTGGGAAGGGACAGAGGGAGAAGAAGAAGTAGATTCCCACTGAGAAGGAAGCCTAACTCAGGGCTGGATTCCAGGACCTCGAGATCATGACCTGAGCTGAAGGCAGCCTCTTAATTGACCGAGTCACCCATGTGCCCATCTTTAACCCATTTTGAGTTGATTTTTTGTTTATAGAGTGAGATAGGGTCTGATTTCATTATTCTGTATGTGGCTAACTGGTTTTCCCAATAGCATTTATTGAAGAAACTCTCCTCATTGTGTGATCTTGGCAACTTGCTCAATTGACCATAAATGTTTGGATTTATTTCTGGGCTCTTCATTCTGTTCCATTTGCCCAATGTCTGTTTTTACACCAGTGCCATGCTGTTCTGACTTCTACGGCTTTAGAGCGTATTTTGAAATCGGGTAATATAATGTCTCCAGGACTTTTTTTCCCCTCAAGATTGTTTTGGCTAATTCACATTCCTTTGGGGTTCCATATGAATTATAGGATTTTTTAAAATTTCTATGAAAAATGCCACTAGAATTTTGATAGATATTTTATTGAATCTATAGATGGCTATATGGGAGTATGGACATTAAAACAATATTAATTTTTTCATCCATGAACAATGGATATCTATCCATTATTTTTGTGTCCCCAGTCCAGGGGTTCCCAATCTTGAGGGTGTGGGGGCCAGGCCTCTGGGGATGGAAGCCTGAAAACCCAAACTTGGGTTAAGGTTAAGGACTCGGGGTATGGCAGGCCCGATCTGCTGGTGGTGAGGTGGGATCCCTGGGGGGCTAAGTGGAGGACAGGGTCAGATGGGGAGTCAGGATCCGGGTTTGTGGTCAGGGTTGCTGCTGAACTTAGGGGTGTCCTCAGGGGACATGAAGATTTCTCCTGCTCTGAGGGTTTTTTGCATCTCTAAATGTCACAGTTTCCTCCTGGGTGGCAGGCCAATTCCTGGGGTGTGGCTTAAAGGTCCCCAACCTGGAGGGCCTGGAGGTCATGGAAGGGTCATGGAAGGGCCTGAAGGGGAGGGAAGCCTGAAAACCCAACCTAGGGCTAGGGTTAGGGCCTAGGGGCATGGCAGGCCTGATCTGCCAGTGCTGAGGGGGCTGCCCAGGGGGCTGAATAGAGGGCGGTGTTGGCCGGCATTCTAAGGCGACTCAGTCCACCCCTGCACCTGGCCTTTAGAGCACTTTCTTACAGGGTTCAGACCTCCACCACTCCAGAACTTGGGCCACGCCCAGGCGGCTCTCCTGAAAGCCCCTGCCACCAGAAGCGAGCTCAGCGGGGGTCTCAGGCCAATTCTCACAAGCTTTCTGCCAAAATCGATATCATTTGGGCAAACTCCTGAGAATTGGCCAGCTTTGTGTGGCGATTCTGACCACAGGTGCATTGGGTATTTAGAGCTCTTTCTCTCTAGGTGTGTGTTGCGAACCTCTGTGACCACGGGCTGGCCCAGGAAGCTCCCCTGAGGACCCTGTTGAGGCGAGTTCCCAGGCGGGAAGAGTTGAAGAAGGGGGTCAGGCTGAGCATTAGGCTGTGTTTGTGGCCCCAGGGGGTGCCCAAGGTGGGGGTGGCCTCAGGGTGGCATGCAGATTTCTCCCGAGCTGAGAGTTGTGCACAGCTCCAAAGGGCATGGCTTCCTCCTGGGTGGCAGGCAGACTCCTGAGGTATGGTTCAGGGGTCCTCAATTTGGAGGGCTTGGGGACCAGGTCTCTGGTGACAGAAGCCTGAAAATTCAACCTAGGGTTAGGGTTAGGGCTTAGGGGCACGGCAGGCCCATTCTGTCAGTGCTAAAGCAGGATCCCGGGGGCTCTGAGTGGAAGGAGGTTTTCAGATGGAGAGTCAGGCCTGGGTTTATAGCTGGGGGGCTACAAAAGGTAGGGTGGCCTCAAGGGGCAAGCAGGTTTCTCCTGTGCTGAGGATCTGCACAGTTCTAAACAGTGCAGTTTCTTCCTGGGTGGCAGGCAGGCTCTTGGGTGTGACTCAGAGGTACTCAACCTGGAGGGCTTGGGGACCAGGCCTTGGGGATGGAAGCCTGAAAACCAAACCTAGGGTTAGGGTTAGGGCCTAGGGGGATAGGAGGCCTGATCTGCATTACTGAGGCGGAATCCTCAGGAGGCAGAATGGAGGGTGTGGGACAGAAAGGGCGTCAGGCTATGGGTTTGTAGCCAGTGTGTCCATTGAAGTAGGGGGTGTCGTCAGGGGTGGGTATGCAGGTTTCTCCTGTACTGAGGTACAGCTCCAGATGTATGAGGCAGCTCCAGATGGCCTGGTTTCCTCCTGCGTGGCAGGCAGATTCTGCAGTGTAGCTCAGAGGTCCCCAACCTGGGGGGCTTGTGGGTCAGGATTCTGGGGACAGTAGTCTGAAACCCAACCAAGGGTTAGGGTTATTGCCTAGAGACATGGCAAGCCTGATATGCCGATAGTGTGGCGGTATCCCTGGGGGCCTGAGAGGAGGGCAGGGGTCAGACGGGGTGTCTGGGTCCGGATTTAGAGCCAGGGTGTCCACCAAAGTTGGGGTTGTCCTCCGGGGGCATGCAGGTTTCTCCCTCGCTGAAGGTTTTGTGCAGCTCCAAATGGCATGGTTTCCTCCTGGCAGAGTCTGGAGGTGTGGTTCAGAGGTCTCCAAACTCGAGGTCCTGGGTGTCAGGTATCAGGGGATGGAAGCCTTAAAACCCAAACTAGGTTTAGGATTAATGACTAGGGCATGTCAGGCCCATTCTGTTGGTGCTGATGTGGGATCCCAGGAGTGCTGAGTGGAGGGAGGGTTTCAAATGGGGTGTCAGGCCTGGGTTTATAACCAGGGGAAAGCCGATGGTGGGAGTGGCCTCAGGGGTGCATGCAGGTTTCTCCTGCATTGAGGGATCTGCACAGCTCTGAATGGCACAGTTTCTTCCCGTGTGGCCCGCAAACTCCAGGGGTGTGACTGAGGGGCCCTCAATCTGGAGGGCTTGGGGAATAAGCCTCGGGGGATGGAAGCCTGAAAACCCAAACTAGGGTTAGGGTTAGGGCCTAGGGGCATAGCAGGTCTGATCTGCCAGTGCTGAGGCAGGATCCCCAGGGGGCGATTGGAGGGTGTGGTTCAGACAGGGCATCAGGCTTGGGTTTGTAGCCAGTGCGTCTGCTGAAGTTGGGGGTGTCCTCATGGGGCGTGCAGATTTCTCCCTCGATCAGGGTTCTGCCCAGCTCCAAGTGGCATGGTTTCTTCTTGTTTGGCAGGTGGACTCCCGGGTGTGACTCAGGGGTCCTCAATCTAGAGGGCTTGGGGAGGCATCTGAGGACAGAAGCCAGAAAACCCAACCCAGGGTTGGGGTTAGGGCCGAGGGTCATAGCAAGCCCAATCTACCAGTGCTGAGGTGGAATTCCAGGGGGGCGCTGAGTGGAGGGATTTGTTCAGACAGGGCGTCAGGCTCTGGGGTTGTAGCCAGTGTGTCCACCGAGTTGGGGGTGTCCTCAAGGGCACATGCTGGTTTCTCCCATGCTGAGGGGTATGTGCATCTTCAAAGGGCATGGTTTCCTCCTGGGTGGCATGAGGAGTCTTTGGTGTGGCTCAGAGGTCCCCAGTCTGGAGGGCTTGGGGCCAGGCTTTTGGGACTAAAGCCTGAAACCCAACCTAGGGTTATGGTTAAGGCCTAGGGACCTAGAGACCTGAAATCCAACCTAGGGACCCAGATTGGGAGGCCCAATCTGCTGGTGCTGAGGTGGGATCCTGGGGTGGCTGAGTGGTGGGCGTCAGGCTCTGGATTTAGAGCCAGAGTGTCACCGAAGTTGGGGGGTCTCCTCAGGAGTCATGCAGGTTTCTCCCTCGCTGTGGGTTTTGTGCAGCTCTAGGAGGCACGGTTTCTTCCTGGGTGACAGGTGGAGTCCTGGGATGTGGCTCAGAGGTCCCCAAACTAGAGGGCCTGCGGTCAGGTCTCAACGGATGGAAGTCTGAAAACCCAACCTAGGGTTAGCGTTAGGGCCTAGGGGCATGGCAGTCCAGATTTGCCAGCCCTGAGGCGGGCTCCCCTGGGGGCTAATCAGAGGGCAGTGTTGGGTGCATTTGAGGCAATCTGGGCCCTGTGTGTGCCTGGCGTTTAGGTCGCTTTCTCACAGGGCTTTGGTCTGCAACCACTCGGGACCACGGGCCAGGTCCAGTCAGCTCCCCTGAAGGACCTACCCCTGGAATTGAGATTGCCGCTGGTTCTGGCCAATTCTCAAAAGCTTTCTGTCAAATCAATATCCATCTGGGCAGAAATCTCGTGAGACTTGGCTGGCATTTGGCAGCGATTCGGGCCAGGAGCATACCAAATGTTGGGAGCGCTTTCTCAATAGGCGTGCTTTGCAACTGTCCTGGACCCAGGGCCAGCCCATGCGGCTGCCCTATGGGCTCCCACTGAGGCCAGCTCTCAGAGACAGAGTTCAGAGAGGGGGCCAGGCTGATCTTCAGGCTTGGGTTTACTGGTCCAGGGGGTAGCACCCATGGTGGGGGTGGCTTCAGGGGGGCATGCAGGTTTCTCCCGCACTGAGGGTTCTGTGCAGCTCCAAATGACACGGTTTCCTCCTGGGTGGCAGGTGGAGTTCTGAAGTGTGGCTCAGACGTCCCCAATCTGGATGGCATCACGGCCAGGCCTCTGGGATTAGAAGCCTGAAATACAAATTAGGATAAGGTTAGGGACTGGGGGCATGGCAGGCCCGATCTGCTGGTCCTGAGGTGGGATCCCTAGGGCGTCCAGTGGAGGGCGGGGTCAGAAGGGGCATCAGGCTCCGGATATAGAGCCAGGGTTTCTCCCGAAGGTGGGGGGTGTTCTCAGGGGGACATGCAGGTTTCTCCCTCGCTGCGTGTTTTGTGCCGCTCTAAAAGGCATGGTTTCTTCCTGGGTGGCAGGCAGAGTCCTGGGGTATTGCTCAGAGGTCCCCAAACTGGAGGGCCTGGGGGTCAGGTCTCAGGGTATGGAAGCCTGAAAACCCAACCTAGGGTTAGGGTTAGTGCCTGGGGCATGGGAAGCCCATTCTGCTGGTGCTGAAGCAGCATCCCAGGGGCGGTGAGTGGAAGTCGGGGTTAAATGGGGCATCAGGATCCGGGTTTATGATCAGGGTCACCACTGATCGTGGGGATGTCTGCAGGGGGCATACAGATGATGATTCCCACTCTGAGGGTTTGTTTTGTTTTGTTTTGGTTTTTTGTAGCTCCAAAAGGCACCGTTTCATCCTGGGTGGCAGCCTGACTTCGGGGTTGTGACTCAGGGATGCCCAATGTGGAGGGCTTGGGGACCAGGTCTCTGGGGATGGAATTTGAAAACCCAATATAGGGATAGGGTTAGGGCATAGAGGCATGGCAGGCCCGATATGACAATGCTGAGGCGGGATCCCCCTGTGGCTGAGTGGAGGGGGTGGTCAGTTGGGGAGTCAGGCTCTGGATTTAGAGCCAGGGTGTCTGCCGAAGGTGGGGGTGTCCTCAGGAGGGCATGCAGGTTTCTCCCTCGCTGAGGGTTTAGTGCAGCTCCAAACAGCATGGTTTCCTCCTTGGGGACAGGTAGAATCCTGGGATGTGGCTCAGAGATCCCAAACTGGAGGGCCTGGGGGTCAGGTCTCAGGGGATGGAAGCCTAAAAACCCAACCTAGGATTAGGGTTAGTGACTAGGGGTATGGCAGGCCTGTTCTGTTGGTGCTGAAACAGGATCCCAAGAGTGCTAAGTGGAGGGAGGGTTTCAGTTGGGGTGTCAGGCCTGGGTTTATAGCCAGGAGGGCTGTTGAAAGTGGGGGTGGACTCAGGGGTGCATGCAGGTTTCTCCTGCACTGAGGGATCTGTGCAGCTCCAAATGGCACCATTTCTTCCTGGGTGGCATGCAGACTCCTGGGGTTTGACTCAGGGGTCCTCAATCTGGAGGGCTTGGGGACCAGGCCTCTGGGGACGGAGACTGAAAAACCAACCTAGGGTTAAGTTTAGGGCCTAAGGCCATAGCAGGCTGGATCTGCCATTGCTGAGGTGGGATTCCCAGGGGGGCTGAGGGGAGGGTGTGGTTCAGACAGGGTATTAGGCTCTGGGTTTGTAGCCAGTGTGTCTGTCAATTTTGGGGTGTCTTCATGTCTCATGAAGGTTTCTCCTGTGCTGAGTGTTCTGCTCAGCTCCAAACAGCATGGTTTCTTCTTGAGTGGCAGGTGGACTCCTGTGCTGTGACTCAGTGGGCCTAAATCTCGGGGCTTGGGGACCAGGCCTCTGGGGATGGAAGCCTAACCTAGGGTTAGGGTTAGGGTTAGGGCCTAGGGTTAGGGTTAGGGCCTAGGGGCAGAGCTGGCGGATCTGCCAGTGCCGAGCCAGGACCCCGGGAGTGGAGGGCATGGTTCAGATAGAGTGTCAGACTCTGCGTTTGTAGCCAGTGTGTCCACTGGTGTTGGGGGTGTCCTCATGGCGCATGCTGGTTTCTCCCGCGCTGAGCGTTCTGCCCACCCCCAAATGACACGGTTTTGTCCTTGCTGTCCGGCAGAGTTCTCAAGTGTGGCTCAAAGGTCCCCAGTCTGGAGGGTTTGGGGGCCAGGCTTCTGGTGACAGAAACCTGAATCCCAAGCTAGGTAAGGTTAGGGCCTAGGGACATGGCAGGCCCGATCTGCTGGTGCTGATGCAGGAACCCAGGGTAGCTGAGAGGTGGAGGTGGTCAGACTGGGTGTCAGGGTTAGGGTTAGCCAAAGTCTGGTTGTCATCAGGGCCATGCAGGTTTCTCCCCTGCTGCGGGTTCTGTGAAGCTTGAAATGGCACAGTTTCCTCCTGGGTGACAAGTGGAGTCATGGGGTGTGGCTCAGTGTTCCGCAATCTGGAGGGACAGTGCCAATGTGGCTTTAGACCTGTGGAGGGTTTGGGAGCTGCATTAGGTCTTTGGAAGGCCGGGCAGTGCCGGTTCACGCCACTGGAGGGAGTGGTGAGCTGTGGTGCGAGAGTCCCTGGACGGCATGGCAATGCTGCTTGCCACCACTGGAGGCAGTGTCGAGCTGCAGTGGGAAACACGCGGTAAGAGGAGTCCGTGCAGCCTGTTGGCTCTGACGACGGTGGTGAGGTGCTGGGTGAGAGACCCTGAAAGGTGAGGCACTGCAGCTTTTTTTACAGGAAGGAGGGGTGAGCTATATAGTCTCTGTTTCCCCAGGCTCGGGAGTGGTGGTAACAACCCCTGGAGCCAGGCCCCCACTCAGCATTGTGCGGTTTCCCCAGGTTTGGTAGTAATGTGCTGTCAGGATGGTTCAGGAGGGTCCTCCCGGTTGGGCTCTGGAGCCGGGGGGAAATAAAACCCGACTCATGGTGCATCTGGAACCGAGGAGTTGAGTGTTTGTTTGGAAGATGTATTTGCTTCTCCAAAAAGGACAAGGGCATTGGTCAGCTTTAGAAGTAAGTTAATTACCACTTAAGAAACAAGCATGTGTCTCCTTCTCCCAGGAATTGGAGCAGGTGTGCAGGCTTCAGGTGGGAGGTGCCTGCTTATCCCCATCTGACAGTCCTTCTTCACTCTGGCTCCACTGAGACCTGAAGTTTTGAAATCAGCATCTGAGTCAGTCATGCATCTTGTCCCAGGACGTCAGCGTTCAGAGAAAACAGCAGGCCAAAGTCACATCCATGCCAGGATGAGAGGTAAAACTTCTCTTTCACCCCAAATCTCCTGGGCTTTTCTCTTGTCTCCAGTGGAGCCACAAAGTCAAATTGAAGCAATCTAGAGTGGGTGCCAGAGTTCCTGAGTTTTCCTGCAGGGAGCCCATGGCAGGGGATCCCATTTTCTCTGTTTATTTCTGGCTTACAAAGGTATTTAGAACACCTCATTCCTAGGCAATCCCTTGGATTGGAAAGGGAAGATGAGATTGACTTGGTGTGTGTATTCTTCATCTAACAGTGTTTATTCCATTGGGTCTAGGCTGTGGTGGGATGGCCAGCATCTAGAGTTAGGTGGCTGTTTGCGGTCAGATAGAGACTTGGATGATGTCTTGTCCTTTGTCAGAGGTGATGTATCCTAATGGATTCATCTTTTCATCCAAAGAGTTCCAATGAGTGCAGAGGGAAAATCCAAAACGATTCCAAGGAGCCTTGGGCGATTTAAAAGGGAAGCTTGACTTCCTAGTTTCACTCAGTAGACCATTTAGATAGTTGGACATGACATATTTTCTCTGCAGTTTCATGGGTGGTGAAGTCAGAAGGAGGAGAGTCTTTGGGAATTCCCCTGGATAGAGGCATTCTGGTGGCTTCAAGGGGCTTGGTGTCAGGAAAGCTGGGGTGAATTTCTGTGACTGCTTGCCTGACACTGGGTGAGTCAGGTTATCCCACAGGTTTTCCATTTCCTCCTTAGGAAATTGCTTGCAGGGAATGTTCTGCTTAAAGCAGAACCCTTCTGCACTGTTGATGGGCATGCGGGGTGTTGCAGCCACTCTGGAAAAGAGTATGGTTGTTCCTCCAGAAGCTTAAAACTGAACAACCCTAGGATCCAGCAATAAACGATGGAGGGAATCCCAATGTCCTTTCACTGGTGAGTATATATATATATATATAAAATCTCCCACATCTCCTGAATGGAATAGGACCCAGCTTCAAAAAGAATGAAATCTTACCATCTGCAAGGATGTGGATGGGTCTAGAGTGGATTCAGCTCAGCAAAATCAGTAGGACAAGACCAATACCCCATGACTTGACTCCTGTGGAATTTCAGAAAGAAAACAGATGAACATAGTGAGGGGAGAAAGATGGGCCAATGAGGTAAGAGACTCAACCTTAGAGCACAAGCCGAAGTTTGCTAGACAGCAGGGGTGTGGGGGGAAATGTTAAATGTGTGATGGCTCCTAGGAAGGGTATTTGTTGTGATGAGCTCTGGGTGTTCTATGCAGGTGAGGAATCATGAAATCCTACCCCTGAAGCAAAGGAATTATCACTGCATGGAAATGAATTGGAATTGAAGTCAATGAAGAAAAGAAGACCACGTTCTACTTCATGAAGAGTGAGGTAAAAATGGAGTGATTTTTGCTCTCCTGTTCTGTGGATGATCATTTTCGAACACACTGTGGTAGGATACGCTAGTTTCTGATTGCCTAAGGAGTACTCAGGAAGCTGCCACGGAAGATTCAGATGTCAGAGCATGTCCATGTTCCATTCATATGTTACTTCCAGTTTGCCCAGGTAGAAAGGTAAGTGGAGAGAAATAGGACAGAAGAGAAAAGGAGGTGTTAAGTGTTCAGGAGGTGGCCTTCTCTCTTTCTTGACTTGGACCTGAAAGACTTGGGCCAGTGTAAATTTAGAAGAAGGGGGGGATCCCAGAGCTTTGCGGCAGACAGGGGAGTTCTGGGTCTGCCTAGAGTCGACAGGGTTCCCTGAAGAGAGTTGAGCTAGGGGCATGGCAGGCCCGAACTGCTGGTGCTGAGGAGGGTTGCCTGAGGGGCTGAGATGAGGATGGGGTCAGGCGGCCTATCAGGCTCCGGGTTTGTTGCCGGGGCCTGCAGAATGTGGGGGAGTCCTCAGGCAGGGGGGCATGCAGGTTTCTCCGGCTCTGAGGGTTCTGCACAGCTCCAAATGGACT
>PISX010021552.1:0-33425 GCA_004024625.1 Mellivora capensis
TGGGGGACTAGGGGGGTAGAAAAAGAAGAAAAGAAACAAGATGGGATTGGGAGGGAGACAAACCATAAGTGACTCTTAATCTCACAAAACAAACTGAGGGTTGCTGGGGGGAGGGGGTCGGGAAAGGGGGGTGGGGTAATGGACATTGGGGAGGGTATGTGCTATGATTAGTGCTGTGAAGTGTGTAAACCTGGCGATTCACAGACATGTACCCCTGGTGATAAAAATATGTTTATAAAAATAAAAAAATAAAAAAAAAACCACTAAGAGGGGCACCTGGGTGGCTCAGTGGGTTAAAGCCTCTGCCTTCGGCTCAGGTCATGATCCCAGGGTCCTAGGATCGAGCCCCGCATCGGGCTCTCAGCTCAGCAGGGAGCCTGCTTCCCCCTCTCTCTCTGCCTGCCTCTCTGCCTACTTGTGATCTCTCTCTCTATCCAATAAATAAATAAGTAAAATCTTAAAAAAAAACTCATTAACAAAAAAATAAAATAAAAGCCCACTAAGTGTGCCCACTACCTTTGGTATATTACTGTTCTGCTGTTTTCTCAGTGGACAGAGCTGGGAGTACGTGTGTGTTTATACACATGTATCTACATATCCCCCCTACCCCACACACTCACATCTATATCCATTCAATGTCTATGTACAGATACGAACAACCAAGAGCTTGAATTTCTATCTGACACCGCAAGGTCTTTCTAATTTTCTCCTTTTCCATATTTGCATTTCCTTTCTCCAGTGGTGAGAAATCTGGCTTCCATTAGTTGGTAATATCTTTGTTCCTCTTTATATATTGGGCCAATCCCTGGAAATCAGTGATCTGTTGCTATATAACAAACTCTCCCAAAACTCTGTGACTTAAAACAACAAAAACCACTTATTCCACTCTTCCTGTGAGTCTGGAATTTGGGAAGAGCTTAGCTGGGGATTCCGGCTTGGGTCTTGCATGAGTTTGCAGTCATCATTCAGGCTGTAGTGAGGGGCCGGAGAATTTGATTCTGAGATGGCTCCACAATTCTTCTTTCAGTAATCGATAGAGCAAGCAGATAAAAAGTTAGTAAAAACTCCAAGTTAGTGCAGGCTACTGGCAGGAGGGCTCAGTTGAGGATTGTGTAGCCTTCTCCTTAGGGACAATGAGTGTGGCAGCTGGCTTTCCCAGAATGAATGATCCAAGAGAGAGCAAAGGGGACACAAGAATTTATTTCAGAGCAGTGGGGTCTTAGGTGCCTCCCAGGCCTGGGTTCTCAGATCCCTCCCTCAGGACTCCCATCCTTCTCTGTCTTCCCCAGTGGACCCCAAAATGGGCAGAGCCCACTACGCCCATGATGCCCAAAAGGTGTTGATGTTCATTTACTTTTTTGTTCCAAGTCATTCTTCCCACAAGATTATGAGCTCCTGGGCCTGGGTCTTCGTCCAGAGGGGCTGGGAGGGGGCCAGGCACATAGTAGATGCTCAGTAGGTATGAGTGGATAGGATGGATGACCAAGTGCTCTGATCTTGGGGTGGAGGTCAGGCAAAGGGTGTCCAAGACCTTGACCTATGGAAGCCTGCACCCTCCCTCCACATTCCCACCCCAGGTGGAAAGAATTCAAACCTCAGTAAATGTCCGCCTCTCTCTCAGCTTCAGTCACCTTCTAAGGGGGCAGCCAGAACTTCGTCGCAAAGGCTAGGGCTGGAGAGGAAAAGGATGGGGTCAGTGTGGGCCCTGGGTGTGACAGCACATTCATAGGGGGCAGGTCTCTGGGGCCTGGGGACCCAGAGCCAGGGGTGGGAGTGGACTCCCTCCCCAGCTGAGGGAGCCTGGGCCACGGAGTCAGAGGAGCCCTTGGAAGCATCCTTGCAGAGTCTTTGGGGGAGGAAAGCAGAGTTGCCATGGAAACCATCCCACAACAACCCACTCCACTTGGAGCTCACAGAGGTTCCCCAAATAAGAACTGTCATCTTGGGGCGCCTGGCTGGCTCAGACACTAGAGCAGGCAACTCTTTATCTTGGGGTTGTAGGTCCAAGCCCCATGTTGGGTGTAGAGCTTACTTAAAAAAAAAAAAAAAAAGAAAGAAAGGAGAGAAGAGAATCATCATCTCTTTGAGGATGCTGCCTCTTATCCACAAGTGGCGTGTGTGCTGGCTGGTGTGTTGGCATGTTGGCTTTGTACACCTGCATGTGGCCCTCACTGCACACGTTACCTCAGGAAGCCTGATTCTCTCTTCTCCAGGCCTTTGCACATGCATTTCCTCTGCCTGGGATATGCTCTCCCTTCCCCAGCCTCACCTTGGTCTGGCACTCTCTTGCCGACTCATTTAGAGTAGGTGAAGGAATCCTCTCCTTTGGGAAGCCTTCACTGATCCCTGCACTGTCTGGCCAGGGTCCCCTCCGGTGTTTCCACAACCCCCACCCTGGGCTTCCTTCCCCTACCAGCACTGGACATGCGAGGCTGGACTTTCTGGATCTTGTGTCCATGAGTTCCTCACATGCAGGATGGGCCCAGAAAGTGCTTGCGGAAGGAAGGAGTGAATGTGGAAACAGCAACTGCTGCAGAAAGGTTTGGAACACTAGCCCGGCTTCTGCGCTCAACTCAAAAAACCAAAGTGCTGGGGTGCTTGGCTGGCTCCGTTGGTAGAGCACACGAGGCTTGATCTTGGGGTCTTGAGTTTGAGGCCCATGTTCAGTGCAGAAATCACTTAAAAATAAAGCTTTAAAAGAAATCAAACCGAGGGACGCCTGGGTGCTCAGTGGGTTAAGCCTCTGCCTTCAGCTCGGGTCATGATCTCAGAGTTCTGGGATCGAGCCCTGCATTGGGCTCTCTGCTCAGTGGGGAGCCTGCTTCTCCCTCTCTCTCTGCCTGCTTGTGATCCTCTCTGTGTGTCAATTAAATAAATAAAATCTTTAAAATCTGTTTAAAAGAAAAAAAGAAATCAAACCCTGTGGGGGTAGCTGGCTGGCTTGGTGAGTGGAGCATGCAGCTCTGCCTCGGGGTCGAGTTGGAGCCCCACGTTGGATGTGGAGCCTAACTGGAGTTAAAGCAAGCAAACAAAACCTGTCATCAAAGGTGACAGGTCTCCCAGAGATAAATCCAAGAGCCAGCGTATGGGCACCGCCCCCCCCACCTCAGGCTTGTTAGAAATGCAGCTTCCCAGGCCCCACCCCGGACACACTGGTTCAGAATCTGCCTTTTATAAAAAACCAGGTGATTTAAAGGCACGTTAAAAGTCGAGAAGGGCGCTCTGGCGACCCCCCACTTCCCATTTTTATGGACCAGGAAAGCAGAAGGTTATAAAAGGAAAACTGAGGCTTGCAGAGGGGAGAGGGGCCTTGCAAGGCAGTGGCCGCGCTGGGACTTCGAGCCAGGTGGCCTCGTCCCAGGTGTCAGGCTCCTGCCGCCTCCTCCACCACTTCAGCCCACTCGGCTTGCAAACACCTCTTTTCTGGCTGGCCAGACCTCAGAGTCCAGACCCTTCCCTTTCCGCCTCCTGAGGTCTTTGCAAGGAGCGTGTGCTCCCCCTAGTGGAAGCCGGCCACAGTGGCCGGGGAGGCTTGGCTCCCCATCTAACAGGAATGGAGACAGAGGTGGAGGGTACATGCCAGATGCCAAGCTCCGTGCTCAGTCTTCTCCCTCTTTTTTTTTTTTTAAGATCATATACTTTTAATCTAAAAATTATTCTTAATTTACCATATCATCTGTCTGTAAGTGCACCATTCAGAGGCATTAAATATATTCACAGCGTTGGACAACCATCACCGCTACCCACCTCCAGAACTCATCATCTCAAACAATGGGAACTCCCCGTTGCTCTCTGCCCTCTGCCCTGTAACCTCTTCTCTCCCTTCTGTCCCAATGAACGTGTCTGTTCCAGGGACCTCACCTACGTGGAAGCTTACACTATTTGTCCTGCTGTGTCTGGTTTATTTCACTTAGCACAGTGGTTCCAAGGTTTGTCCATGTTATCATGGGTCAAAATTTTTTTCCATTTTAATTAAGGCTGAATAATATCCCATTGTGTAGACACTCCACATTTTGTCTCTGCGTTCATCTGCTGGGGGACGCTTGGGTTATTTCCACCTCCTGATGATTGTGAATAATGGCACTATGACCACAGGTGTACAGGTATCTGTCCCTGCTGGGAATTCTTCGGGGTGCACCCCTGTGAGTGGAATTGCTGGGTCCTGTGGTGGTTCTGAGTGCTTTCCACAACAGCTGTGCTAAGTGTTCTTTGTGCCTTATCTCAGGAAAATTCTGGAAGCACCACCTGGGAGGCTGGACCTGCCTCTGAGATCCAGACGGACAAAGTAAAGGGTCCTGTGTCTCTCAGCTAATAAGTGCAGAGCCATGATTAAAGCCCAGGTGGTACTGGGCTCAACACTCCCTGAAGTGACTCAAGGGGAGGCTGTGGCAGAGAACATCACTCATCTTAACTCTGTCTTCTCCCCTTGGAACACTTCACCCAGCCCCAGAGCGACTCATTCCCATTTAGCAGCAAAGTCATGCTTTTCCTGAGCCATGGGTTTGTCTGCACTCAAAGACTTTGGGATTGTGTAAGCGGCTGTGATGGACCCACTTTTGCGCCACCTGCTAGAAGCTTAGAGCCAAGGCGTGACCCTCCACAGAGAGATACAATGATGGCGGAACCCAGCCCTCTTGTAGCAAGAGAACGTCTTGCCATGTAGCCCAAAAGCTAAGCATTCACCTGACAGAAATATCTTCAACACTTAATCCTTCAAAACTATATTCCCTTTGTTATTTTTTCAAGAATATTGTCTTTTCAAATGTATGTCTAGATCTTTTTCATGTGAATAGCTTTTTTTGTTTACTGTAACTCCTTGTTTACAAAATGCATCATTTTTCAAATGTACATTATAAGGGCCTCTCTCCCTCGTACAAGAGGATGTGGTGAGCTCTGTGTGTGTGTGTGTGTGTGTGTGTGTGTGTGTGTTCACGCCCGCGAGCTCTGTACCCTGGTGTAGAGAAACCTATGAACTGATGGGGCAGAACACAGATGAGTTATCTCTTCGCCATGGCTGCTGATTGCTTCCTGCATTTCTTTATGCCTTTAGGAGACGACAGAAGCCAACTTCCAATTTTCTGAGCCTGTGGTCTTATTTCCAGAACACTCAATCCTTATAGTCTGTATTTTAACTTCCTTCCCGCCTCCTCTGTGTTCCCATTCTTGTGCTTCCTTCTCCTTTGCCCACACCCTTATTCCCCGCTCTGGGGGTGCATTTTGCCTCTTTGGAAGTTGCCCGAGATCTTCCCTAGTTGCTGTGGGGCTGCTGGGCTCCTAGGCCAGGCTCCTTGTCCTTCCGGCACTAGCCAGAAGGTGGCACTAGGATGCTCCCAAATTTCCCACCAGGGTCAGGGCCAGGGGACCTCAGGTATTGTATGGACCGTGGAGACCCCGAGGACTGCAGAGGGAAGAGGCTGAGCCAGAAGAGAGCTGAGACATGGCAGCAGCAATCAGCATCCCACAGGCTGGGCTGATTTTCGGGCCTCCCAGGCTAAGAATTCCAGGTCAATGTCAGGAGTGAATGAGAGGTGCTCAGGAAATGTCGACGATGTCCTGGAGGAACGAGTAGCTTTGCTCCTTACAGGACAGGTCTGGGGCCCAACCCAGGACCACACTGCCACCAGGTGCTTGTCCACTGGCGTTGGGAGCCCCTCTTTCCTGGGAATTTCCATCGTGAAATTCAGGGGGTGGAGAGAGATGGTAAGAACAGCAGCAGCTTGTCCCACTTCCCCTTGTCCTTCTGGTTCTTCTCCCAGAAGAGGAAGCCAGCGGGAGGGGCACTTTGCCAGCAGCCCATGGGTCCCCAGCAATGAGCTTCAGGGGAAGAACAACAGAAAGAACTTGAAAATTGGAGTTTATAACCGTCGGTCTGGTGAAAAACCTGGACTTCAGTGCCAGTCAGAGCTCAGACGGGAGCAGGCATCCAGATGTTCCTGCCTTGCACACTTTCTGACCTGGGGCAGATTACTTACTCTCCCCAAGCCTCAGTTCCCTCATCTCAAGAACCGTTGTGTTGATTCCATGAGTTAATGTTAGTAGGATGCTGGGCCTGGCACCTGAGCTCCCGTCCCAGTCAACGTGCGTATCACCGTGGCCATCTTTCAAGGAATGACCTGGGCAAGGACCTCGGTCCTGGGGAGCCTCCATTTCCTTATTTGATAAATGGGGGGCTACAGATAACTCCCTCCCTGGGTTGTTGGGAGAATGAAGGGAGTCAGCGTGTGTCGGCCCCTTGGACAGTGGTCAGCACTCGGAAGATGTCCCATCACCATGGGCTGGATTGGAATCCCAAGAATCCAGGAATAGAAGGAAGTACTCTTTCTAGTCCTTAGTCCCCTCTAAGTGTATGCCCTGTGTCTGCTTGAATGCTTCTGGTGATGGGAGGCTCGCCACTCTGAGGAAGCTCTGCCTCTTCTGTTGAGCTCCGGCCTTGACCACACCCTTCTTTGTGTAGGGCTGGGACTCATCTCCCAGCAGCTTTCCACCCAGGAGTTTTAAATGTATTCCAAACCTTGATCTCTGGGGGCCATCACTAACCCCTCACTTCCCTTCCCCATGACTTCTGCTAAATAGATTAGTCCTCCAGCCTGCACAAAATTAGATTCTGGATCTTGCAAGCCAGAGAGGGGGTGGGTTACAGCTGAAGTTGTCCTGTGGTTTAGGAGGACAATTAACCAATTCCATGCCAGGCCTGGGATCATCCTGCAGAGCTGGTGACCAATGGGGGAGGCAGCTTCTGCTGGGACCAGCGATGTCTACAGTTAGAGTTCATGTTCATGGAGCCATTGAACACATTGCCATGGCTGCCTGATGCCCAGGGTAGCGCCCACTGCAGATGGGGAAACTGAGGCTCAGAGGTAAGTGGCCAAACTGGAGGGTCTGTCTGTAGATGAGTTTATTTGTTAGTTCAATTGTTCTCTGAGCCCTTACTCTATGCCAGGCCCTGCGTGGGGTCCTAGGGATACTGCAGAGCACAAGACAAAGGTGATTTTATGCTTGGCTAGTGTAAGGGCTAAGTAAAGAGGGAGGTACAGAGGGAAATAATTTATCCTCCCTGGGAGCTGGAAAGATCCCTTCATCCAGCCATCTGTCTGTCTGTCCATTCATCCATCCATTCATCACAGAAACATGTACTGTGTACCTAGAATCAGGGGTTCCCCAGAGTTCAGGGATTCCCCAGAATTAGGACCCTGTGACTAGAGACATCAGTTACAATCCTCTTTCTTCTTGGGACAGTAGTTCCCTGATTTGCCTCTGGGGGACCTTGGGCCCCAGCCCACATGTTTCATAGTCACCAACTCATGTTTTCCAGTCCTGGGGGTGGAACACATGATCTGGGCTAAACCCATCAGTGCTGTCTATGATTCTGGCTGTGATGATCCGTTCAGGGATGGGCCCTTGACCTAGGTCGGGCCAATCAGGACCAAGAGGGTTCTTTCCCAGGACTCTGGTTTGAGAGAGGGAGGAAGAGCACTGTCCCTTCCCCTGGACCTGGTGTTGAGGTCATGGGAGCGGCTGGGGGTCATCTGACAGAGCCGGAGAATGGAGCCAACCCTGATAAAGGAGGCTGGGGTCAGCCACTCCAGCGATGTTGTTTGAGTCCTTCATAAATCTACTTACGCCGAGGCCAGATGTGTATAAGATGGGCATCATTTTGTGGGTAAGCCAGTCTGGGTTTGGGGGTCACTTACAACATAAGAGGCTGCGTGATTCAGGCCCCGCTCTCCTCTATGCTGACCCTGGGAGGACATCATGATCCTCAATTTCTGTTGCCACGTCACCACCTCTTACCTCCCTGACAGCTCCTGGCTCTGACCCCCTGCTCCCTCGGATGAAGGACACCCTCCTCTGCCAGCCTCCCAGAGTAGGGCTTCTCAACCAGGTTCTCCTTGGGGCTCCTCATAGCGGCCTAGCTCCACCCTCTGCTCTCACCTCTGCCCCCAAACTTGGAGCAAACCCCTTGTCACTGAAGAATTCTTTCTTGGGCCGTCCCCTGAGGATCCTGCCTGGGATGACGTTTTCTGTGCTGGGAAATGGCCCCTCAGTCCTCACAAGGCTCTGTCTCTAGAGGTCATCCCCCCACCACATCCCTGCGCTAAGTTTGCTTCCTAAACTATCTCCAGCCCCCCCCAACTCCTGCCGTTGCAGCTGCCTGGGTCTAGGCCAGACCTCCCATCAGCCTTCTCCCCCGGCATCTTGGCCTCCAGCCACGGTCATCAATGGAGGCACACCCTTTGGGACACAGTCGCTTAAGAGACAATTCTTGCAACCTCTTGCTTGGGGTAGAGCATGGTGGGCATTCCGGGAGGAGGTGATATTTCCACTGGGGCTCCCCACGTCCAAAGCTGGACTTGGCCTTTGGCTCTCCCCAAACCTGCCCGTCCTTCTTTGCTCCTAGCTCGGGAAAGGTCACCACCATGGCTCTAGTCGCCCTGAAAAGTGGATGCCAACCTCGACGGTCCCATTTTCTCAATTTCCACACTCAGTTAGTCACCGAGGCCCACTGGCTTGACCTCTGGGATGACTCCCTGCCAGCCTACTTCCCTCTTCATCCCGCCCGGCTTCTCTCTTGGCTGGCCTCCCTGCCTTTAGCCCAGCCCTCTCAAGCCGCTTGCTGGCCATCTCCTGTTAAAAAGCAAATCCCATCATGTCCTCCCTTCCTGAAAAGCCTTTGATGGCTCCCTACTACCTAGGAATTAAGTCCAAATTGTCCCAAGGCTGGAATGGCCAGATTTAGCAAAAATAAAAAATAAAAATAAAAATAAAAAAACAAAAAACAACAACAGGATATTCAGTTCATTTGAATTTCAGATAAACAATGACTGTGTGGGTCTGTGTGTGTTGAGTACAACCATCCATGCAATATTTCACATCTGGACCTTTCCATACACCTAACTTCATTTCTTGCTACGCTTTATCTCACATCTGACCCTCAAGAGGGACTGAACTGCTTGGCAATGAACTTTCCCAAAGGGGTCAGACATGTTCTTACCCATAGGCTCCTCTTATCTGCTGTTCCTTCCACCAGAAGGGCCATGTCCCCTTTTTGTCCTGGCCAACCTGTGCTCATCTCTTGGGTCTTGGCGCACTGGGGCCCCCTCCTCCGGGGAGCCTCTGAGCTTCTTCGTCGTGGATTGGGCTCCTTGCCTGGGTGACCAGAGGCCCCTGTGTTTCCTTGGTTGGCAGCACTTTACCCTCTGGACTGTCATTCAGTTTGCTCTTTGTCTCTCTCCCCTGTAGACAGGGAGTCACCAGCCTTGCCGGGCCTGCATCTGGCCCGGCCCTCGTCGCCCCGTCCAGCTAGATGCTCCCGAGGTCCCAGAGCCTCAGCCAAGCCTCCGTGCTCTTCTCTCTCTTTTGGCCTGGGTCCCGGCCTGATGGTTCACACTCCCTGCTCGCCTGAGTTCCCAGGAAAAGTGGCCTCCACCCCGAGCCCCCTGCCCGAGGCCAGATTACAACATGCTGAGACAATGGAGGCTCCAAGCCAAACTTCCAACAGGCCTGCCGTTAAATTCCCCACAGCATCTGCGTATAAATCGGGGGACAGATGCCGGCAGCTGAAGCCGTGGCTCTCTCACAGTGGGTACGCCTGGGCCTTTGCAAGGGTGGAGGGAAGGAAGCTTAGGCCCGAAGTCAGGACACCTGGGTTTGAATCCCAGCCCTGCCCCTTTCTAGCTGCCTGGAGACCAGGCAAATGAGCACCCCTTGAGCCTCAGATTTCTTGTCTGTAAAATGGGTATAAAAATGCTTACCTCACAAGCTCTGCTGTCAAAGAAGAGCGTCTAACACATCCAAGGACATCCCGCAACAAACAAGATGCTGGCTCTCACCTCCGCTCGTGTTTCTCGAAGCTGATGGTAACAACAGGAGGCCAGAGCTCTCCTGGTGGGTTTCTTCTCCCAGAATCACTAACTTCTCCTGCCCTCGCCATCCAGCTTTATTCAGATAAGTGGGGGGAGTATTATCAGACCCGCAGCATAGGGTCTAGACAGCAGCTCCACTGGGAAAACCACCTCCAAACCAATAGCCCAGCTGACTTCCACGGAGCTGACGAAGCAAGCTGAAGGCCAGGTGAGTGAGGAGGGAGGAATTAAGGACAGAAGTTAAGGGCCAGGAGGCGGAAAAGCTAGGCCTGCTCTCTCCTCGAGACTGTCCCCTGCCACCTCTCTCTGCCCAGTGCCCTCAGACCCCGGCTGAACCAACCCCAGCCTTCCCTTATAGACATTCCTGGGGTGCTTCTCAGACCCTCCTCACCATTTAGATCCTTTACTTCCCACGCCATTATTTACATCCCAAACTGAAATGCCATGAGGGGAAAAAAAAAAAAAAAAAGGAAAACAAAGGAACAACATATCAAAACAGTGGGACAATTTAAAGGTACAACATATGTGTCCTGGGAACACCAGAAGGAGGAGAAAGAGAGGAAGGAGCAGACGACATTTTGGAAGTAATAATGGCCGAGATTTTTCCAAAATTAGTGACAGCCTCTCCCTCCCTGCCTCCCCCTCCAAATGCTAGGGGCCCTAAGGGCAGGAGTCTGTCAGCTTTCACATAACAATAACCAAAAATGTTGAGGATGACATTTACTAAATGTTTTTAAAAAATTATACACACACACACACACACACACACAGACTTTGAGTTCCAATGCCAACACATACAGAGCTCAGAAGTCATCCCTTCCATCCTCCGTAAGAAAAAGCCAGAACTGCAAATCTCAGATCCATCAGAAAGTTGACGTCACGGGGCAAACCCCGAATACCGGTGAGACCAGGAATACAGAGAATCACTTGCAGATTAGCCTCCTCGGGGAACGGAAACCCCTGGACGGTAACTGGCAGGAGCGCTTCCAATGGTAACTGATAGACAGCTCGATGCTTGGTGTAGACTAAGTGGAGCGTTAAACAAAACTCCTAGGGGCCCAGTCTTCAGGCCCCCACGTGTCTGAGGGTTGCATCTCCAGCACCCCACCGGGGGCTCACATTGAAGACTGGAGAGAAATCCCACCATGCTTCCAGCATGGACAGCCAAAGAGGAACCACTTTGAGAAATCATCCAGAAAGTTGTCTGTAACAAAGGCCTGCCCGCTAGGAAAACTGCTTCACCCCAGTGTCTTATCTGATCTGGGCAAAGGGCAATTAGACAGCTTTAGCCGCTTCCAGCCTTCCGGTCTCACAGGCGGAGAGGGTGAGGGGAGCTAAGAAAGGCTTCTGAAGGTCACAGTCCGGTAGGGACTCAGTCTGGAGAAAACAAAGCAAAGCAAAACAAAGCACAATTGAGATTTAATCATAAGATTATAGAAAGCTTCCCCTCCCCAAAACTGTACCAACACATCAAGGGGTCTAATCACAGTAGATTACCATGTAGAAAGCTGGAAGACAAATGCATTATTTAAGAAAGACTTGCGGGGGTGGGAGGGGGGACCTGGCTGGCTCAGTGGGTAGAGCATGTGACTCTTGCTTCTGGCATTGTGGGTTTGAGTCCCACACTGAGTGGGGAGATTAACTTAAAAATAAAATCTTTTAAAAAAGAAAGAAAGAGGGGCCCTGGGTGGCTCAGTGTGTTAAAGCCTCTGCCTTCAGTTCAGGTCATGATCCCAGGGTCCTGGGATCGAGCCCCACATCGGGCTCTCTGCTCAATAGGGAGCCTGCTTCCTCCTCTCTCTCTGCCTACTTGTTATCTCTGTCAAATAAATAAATAAAATTATTTTTAAAAAAAGAAAGAAAGAAAGACTTTTTAAGGAAAACCAAAGACAACTAGAGAGAAAAATAGCAAGGAACTAGAAGAAAACCCAGAGCCTCTGGCACCAACAGTTATAACAAACATGAAAGATAGTCCTGCTCCTAGCCAGATTCATATAGAACCTCACACTAGAAGCCTGATTGGGCGCCTGGGTAGCTCAGCTGGTTAAGTGGCTGCCTTCGGCTCAGATTATGATCTCAAGGTCCTAGAATTGAGCCCCCCACTGGGCTCTCTGCTCAGTGGGAAGTCCACTTCTCCCCCTGCTCGTGCACCTCCTCCAAATAAATACATTTTTTAAAAATATTTTTTAAAAAAGAAATAAATCAAGCTCTGATTACCTCAGTTTTTAGCACCAGATACATCACGGCCAGCTTTCAACACAAAATTACAAGACATGCTAAAGACCAAAAAAAAAAAAAAAAAAAAAAAAAAAAAAAAAAAAAAAAAAAAAAAAAAAAAAAAAAAAAAAAAAAAAAAAAAAAAAAAAAAAAAAAAAAAAAAAAAAAAAAAAAAAAAAAAAAAAAAAAAAAAAAAAGTCTGAAAAGACAAAGCAAGCATCAGAAGAAGACTCAGATACAATGCAACTTTTATAATTATTAGATAAAGAATGTAAAATAACTATGGCTACTATGTTCAGGCCCTAATGGAAAAAGTGTACAACATGCAGGAACAGATGGGTAATAATAGCACAGAGACAGAAAATCTAAGAATCAGAAGAAAGCGCTAGACATCCGAAACACTGTAGCAAAACTGAAGAATGCCTTTGATGGGCTTATTAGTAGAGGAGACACAGCCAAGGAAAGAACTCAAAGCTATGTCAATAAACACATCCCAAGCTGAAATGCAAAGAGAAAAGAGAACGGGGATGGGGTGGGGGGGGTGGAGGTTGAGGGGCAGAGAAGAGAAGGAACAGAAGGTCAAACACTGTGAGACGGTTACAAAAGGTGTAACATATGTGTCCTGGGAACACCAGAAGGAGAAGGAAGAGAGAAAGGAGCAGAAGAAATTTTGGAAGCAACACTGGCTGAGAATTTTCCAAAATTAATGACAGACATCAAACCCCAGATCCAAGACGCCCAGAGAATGTCAAGCAGGTCAATGGCAAAAACAGAGCAAAACAAAACACAAACAAACAAACGACAGCAAGGCATATTATGTTCCAACTACAGAAACCCAGAGACAAAAAGAAAAATCTTGAGAGAGGCCAGAAATGAAAAGCACCTTACCTATAGAGGAACAAGGATGATGGTCACATTGGAATTTGGTTAGAACCATGCAGGCGACAGGAGAATGGAATGAAATGGTTACTGAAAGAAAAAAGACAGCCCATGCGGAGTTCTGGATATAGCGAAATTATCCTTTAGAAGCAAAAGAGAAATAAAGCCTTCCAGGGCGCTTGGGTGGTTCAGGCGGGTGAGCGTCCGACTCTTGATTTCAGCTCAGGTCATGATCTCAGGGTCGTGGGATTGAGCCCCATGTGGAGCCCTGCACTCAGCGTACAGTCAGCTTGAGGTTCTTGGTCCCTCTCCCTCTGCTACTCCCCTGTTCGCTCATGCTCTCTCCCTCTCTCTCTAAAATAAACAAATCTTTCTCAGACTAATGAAAACAGGGGATTTGTGGCCAGAAGTCCCACTTGCAAGACATGGTCTTCAGAAAGAAGGGAAATGATGCAAGTGGCGACTAGAATCTGCATGAAGAAAGCATCAGAGAAGGTGTTTCTCCATCTTTTATGGGGGTGGTCAGGTGTGGCTGCAAGAAGGGACACAGGAGACATCAGGAAAACAAAGTTTATGATACTCCCAGGTCCTAGAGATGGGAGGCACTGAGCACAGGGTAGGCAGTGCCCCTGGGAAGGACTCCCCGCCCCTTCTCCCCACCCCCCGTGCCCCCACCGGTGGTCAGGAGAGAGAAGATTAGGGAGGGCATGCTTAGGCCATGGCCTTCACTGGCAGTCCCATGGGGCAGAATGAACAGCTTATGATTGGCTGGTTTGAATAATTGGGTGCGGGGAGGCTTTGGGCTACAGAGGTGCCCTCTAGTTGCCTGCCACCTTGCCCTGGGATGATTGAAGCAGAAGTATGTTGTCTCCTGGTGTGTATGGATCAGGTGGGGTGGGGAGAGTGGGGGTCTCTGAATTACAGTATTGTAGGGTGACTTTATCACCCTGTTATTTGAAAGCTGATTTAGATTCGTTGTGAATGTATGTTGCAAACTCTAGGGTAACCACCAAAGAAAAAAAATTTTTAAAGCATAATTGATATGCTAAGAGAAGATTGACAATGGAAGCAGAGTTGATGCTCAATTAAAACAAGAGAAGTCAGATAAAGAAGGGAAGGTTTTAAATATATATGTGTGTGTGTGTGCATGTGTATCAAACACAAAGAACTATAAAGATAGGTAAAATGGCCCATAATCTTACCTTCAGACAATTGATGTTGAAACCATATTTAAAAAATCAGATCAGAAAGTGCAAACTAGGGTGGCTCAGTAGTTAAGTGTCTGCCACTGACTCAGGTCATGATCTCAGGGTCCTGGGATCGAGCCCCACATGGAGCTTCCTGCTCTGTAGGAGGCCTGCTTCTCCCTCTCCCACTCCCCCTGCTTATGTTCCCTCTCTCGTTGTCTCTCTCTCTCTGCCAAATAAATAAATAAATCTTAAAAAAAAAAAAAAGAAAGTGCAAACTGTACAGACAGCAACGGAATGAAATTTGACACTCTCTCCCCAAAAATCTTTCTTCCACTGTTAGTTTCTTGTGATTCTTTCTGAGGTTAAAAAAAAAATTATGCACAAAAATAAATATTGCTTACCCGTGACCTCTCTTCTTGTTTATGGTTTTTCACTGCTGTAAATGATGCTGCAAGGAACATTCTTCTTATCTTTTCAAAAACTTTTTTCTTTCGAAATAAGTGTCAGCTTAGAGGGAAGTTGCCCAAAAAATAGTCCACTCCTCACGGAGCTTCCCCTAATGTTGACATCTTACATGGTCATAGTCCAGTTACCACCGTTATGAAATTAACCTCATACACCTGATAGCAGCAGCGGTTTCCCCATCAGTGCCCTTTCTCTAGGCAGATCCAACCCAGGATCCCACATGACATTCCCTTGTCAGGCCTTCTCCGCCTCCTCCGAACCACGACAGCTCTTCCTCTTTCTTGACCTTGACACCTTGGCAGAGTTTTAGCCAGCGATTTCCCAGAATGTACCTCCATGGGTGTTTATCTGATGGGCTGTCATGATTAAATTGTGTACTGAGGGCAAGAATACCATGGAGCCATATTGTGTCCGTTCTCAGTGCCTCCTATCAGAAGATTCATGACGTCTGCCGATGCTCGTTTTGCTTATTTGGCTCAGGAAGCGTCTGTCGTAGTAAATGATACTATTTCTCATTTGTGATTAATAAGTGTCTTGTGGGGAGATACTGTAATATGACACAAATATATATATTTATACACACACACACACACACACAGAGGGATGCCTCTGATGTCAGGCCAAGACCACAGAATTCATTCCAACCTTTTTCCTCTGCTTTTTTCTGACTCTTTCCTCCAACAGCACGAAGCCTGGCCCCACAGTGCATGGCCCTACTTGCTCAGTCCCAGTACATGCATGGGATATACAGAACGGCTGCTCTATACCGCTGTGAAAAAACAGATTTACTCACTGGAACACAGTCTTGGTGCACAGTTAATTGACTTTCGACTCACAGACGTTTTATCTCTATCCGGTCAAAACAACGGCTTTCCAGAGTCACTCGGGTTCGTTCCTTTCTTCCCTGTGGCTTTCAGTGTGGCGGTATTATTGGTATGTCACACTGTCATGTTTGTCTGTTACTATTTGGACAACATTTGGGGGCTCCCCCTACATCCTGGTGGCTTCTGTACTATTTAGACAATATTTGGGGGCTCCCCTACATCCTGGTGGCTTCTGTTTAGCCAGTTAGCTTGGGGGATTGTAGAAGGTTACCAAGACTCCGAGGCAGAGCTGTACATGAGTGGATGCCCAGAAATGTCATTCGTCCTATCTCTCCCATCCTGTTCCCATTTCCCCCCTCTTCCCACCCTGCCCTCACCTACGCCCTGCGGATAACCAATCCCATTGGTGCTCGTTGATGCTTCCTGTGTCTCTTCTGCTCAAGTGAGTTGATGCATGTGTATTTTCTTATGCTCCTTTTAAAAAATACATTTATCTCGAAAACATTTGGCAAAAGTTCATTTCAGGGAAATTCCAAGCATGAGGTTTCTGGTGTGCACTGCATTTGTTTCTTAGATTATACAAATTGCTTCCATACAGTAGAGTAGGTGCTCAGTAAATTGCTGAGGAATGAATGAATTCTTGGTTTGAGACTAACTCATAGTGTAATCTGGGGAAAAATCTCTTCGTCTCTCTGGACTTCAGCTGTCTTAGGTTTATGAGCGAAGGACGGCTCTTCCAGCTCTGACCTTGGAGGACACACAACAAAGACAGCAAACTAGATGTGTGCTTGACCGCTTCTCAGCTCACCTTTCACAGTTCCTCCCACCTCTTGCTGTCTGCCTCTCCATTCCCTCTCCACAAACAATAATAAACACACAGCAAGGAAATAATAGCCAGGACTTCTTTTTTTCCCCCTAAGATTTTAATATATTTATTTGAGAGTGGAAGAGAGAGCGCACAAACAGGGGGACTGGTAGGCAGAAGGGGAGAGAGAGAAGCAGACTCCCCGGTGAGCAGGGAGCCCGATGTCGGACTCGATCCCAGGTCCGTGTGATCATGGCCTGAGCCGAAAGCAGATGCTTTAACCTACTGAGTCACCCAGGTGCCAGGATTATTTACCAGTCTCTTGCCTATGCATTACCTCATTTCATCCTCACAAAAACCACCTGCCGTGGAGACTTTTTATCATTCCTACTTTAAAGATGAAGAACTGAGTCTGGGAGTGTCGGATGTTAGCCCAAGGCTGCGTAGTTCTAACCTGTGGAGCACGATTCAAGCTCAGATCTGCCCGACATCTGAATCCACGTGGTTATGCCCTCGGCAGACCGTTCTCCCTGCTCCCCCGGCATGTTTCTGTGAGCCTGGCTGTTAATGGTTTGTTGACCACATCTCCTATGTCCAGCATTTCCCGTCCCTGCTGAATATAAATAGTGTTTTGCGCTCAAATTAGCCAAAGCCGCTTTCCCCCAGGACTCCAGCACTGCCGAGCGCTCCGTGACTTGCCACAGAGCGTCTGCAGCTGCCCAGATGCTGAGTTGCCCCAACTTGTGCAAACACGAAACAGTTTTCCTTTGCATCGTCTGCTTACGTCCCACATACTCATTGGGCCAGACCTTAATATCACCCTTGAGTTTTCAGGGGCAACGTGACCCAGAGGGTCTCTCTTTTCGGGGGTAATTACGTGTCCCTAGGAGGCTTGCAGCCTGGAAACCATCCAGGGGCCAGAAGGGTGACTCTGGCAATGGGGACGCCAGACCCTGGAATCCTGCCAGGGAAGCAGGTGAGGGCATCAGGACCCACCTGGCCCCCTGCATGTCAAAGGCAGTCAACGCTGCTACTTTTGTTCCCTTGGCTGGTTCTTCCAGAGCCAAGATGATGCTCCTTCCCCTTTAACCCCCGGGGGGTGGGATAGTTTTGCCTCAGCTCCATTTGCCCCGGTTTGCCTGTAATCAGAAAATGTACCCACCGCATGGTGTTATGGAAACCACACCAAAGGCCCCAGAGATAAGGAGGCTCTACGAGAACACCTCTTTTTTTTTTTTTTTTAAGATTTTATTTATTTATTTGACAGACAGAGATCACACGTAGGCAGAGAGGCAGGCAGAGAAAGAGAGAGGAGAGAAAGGAGGGAGAAGGCTCCCTGCTGAGCAGAGAGCCCGATGTGGGTCTCGATCCCAGGACCCCAGGATCATGACCTGAGCTGAAGGCAGAGGCTTTAAACCACTGAGCCACCCAGGTGCCCGAGAACACCTCTTTTTGATGAGAAATGCTGCCCGGGGCTGCCGCCTCGCACAATTCCAGGAGGCACTGCTCAGAGAACGTGGGGAATACAACAGATCTGCCTCTCCAGAGTCCACGCCGGCAGAGCCCCCTGAAATGGATCCAGATCAGCGGTGATCCTGATGCTGCCTCTTTCCCTCTCCTGAGCCAAAAATTAAGACCTCGTTCCACGGAAAATAAGGCAAAGGGCGAATTTCAAGCAAGATTATGCCTCAAATTCTTGAAATTTCATTTCCTGAAATGTCTTCATATGAGCTCTGACCCCCCCAAGACATTATTTTTAAAAATGAGAAAGAAATGTCCCAATCAGATATTTTAGGAAATTCCAGGTTAAGTAAAATGTAGCAACTCCCTCTGCGATAGGACTTGTCGGAGCCTTTAAAATACTGAAGAACCCGTGAATCTAAGAGGCAGAAATGAGCTATGACTCTTTCTTAAACTTATTTAACGAAATCCCCCCCCCCTTTTTTTTTTTTTTTTTTTGCAACTAAGGATTCAGGAAAACACACTTTGGGAAACTCTGGCGCCAAAGTGTGTGTTTTCCCCCCAAAAGCCAAACTTGCCCTAACCACGTGTAGAAAACATCTTTTTTCCCCTCCTGTCCCTCCCAGCTTAAATCCTATTCCATCCCTGAGACTGCTGGGACCCTGGCACAGCTCAGCCCACCAGCCTGTGGGCCCTGGAATGAACTGTGGTATTTGTTGAAGTCCTAGGATTTGTGGCTGCCCGGCCCTGGAATGCTGTTCTCTGCCACCCTTCACCCCCTCCCTGTCCCCTGCAGCCTCCCACTACTTTCGCTCAGGCTTTAGCTTTAAACAGAAGTAGGTTCCCCCTTTGAATCTGCCACTCCCCTGCTATGTGAAGCTGGGCCAGTGATAAGACCCCTTTTGGGGTTAACTATGCCTACATCCTAAGGAAGCTACAAGACCTATGGTAGATAAAGGATGTAATGAGCTAAGGCCAGTGCCAGGCACAGAGCAGGTCTTTGGGCTCTCTGGTTGAGTGATCCCAGCTGTGCTGCTTCCTGGCCGTGTGAACTTGTGCAATATACTTCTTGACCCGAACTTCAGTTTTCTAGATCCTAAAGTAAGAATAATCATGCATATTTCAGCGAGTCATTGGGGAAATTGAATAAGATAATGCATGAAAATGCTCTTTGGAAGCTGCAAAGCCGTATGGTAGCTACAGTAACCATGGTAATGACAATGAGTTCGCGAGATGTAAAGCAGATGCCCCAACCTCCAGGAACCTATTCTAAATCCCTGAGGAATTCTGTGTACTTGGCAGTGACTCCTACAGGACTGACAACCACCATTCATCCTGTGGATATTCTGGACTGCTAACAGTATGCCAGGTTCCAAGCTAAGGCTGGGGATGCCTATCAAGACCTGGGAAGGGGCATGACATTCTGCCCACGTGCTAACTAATTTGGACACTGGCAGAAGTCACAGAACTCTAGGGTCAGAGAAAGGACTTTTTTACCCACACCACGAGCATCAGCGTATTTGGACCAGTTTCTCTTTCCCCCAGGTCCTTGGGGGTAGAGTCACCCAGCCTCAAAAATAAACACATAGGGCACCCCATTAAAGTTGAATTTCAGATAAGCAATGAATGAGACTTTTTTTGTGTGTAAGTCTCCAATATTGCATAGGACATGCTTGTATAACAAGAGGATTCATTGCCCATCTGAAACTCAAACTTAACTGGTGTCCTATAATTTAATAGGCAAGTCTACTCAGGGATGGCATAGATAAGTCCAGCTGGATGCCTGGCACGCAGTGGATTGTAATACAAGAGAAACCAAACTTTTTAACGGACCCCTTGACTCAGAGAAAGGTCTCTCTTCCAAGGCTGTTCGTTATGTAAACATCCTTGGAAGAATCGTCTAGAATAAGGGGCAGTCATGGGCTCTGCTTGCGACAGTCGAAAGGCCCAGGGAGAGAGGTCTCCCTGCAATATCCTGGTGGAACAGGTGTGGGGAAGAGGTGAGGGCTGGGGTCTCAGCCCCCTGGAGTCTGTACCTAGAGGCGGAGTCCCACCCCTGTCCCTCCCCTGGCCTCCCTCCCCCCACCCACCCATGACAGTCCACCTCCCTTGCAGGGGGGGAGCAGACTGCACAGCAATGCAGCAGTAGTTCTGCCAAAATAAGAGATGGACAAGAATACATATCCTCCCCCTTCCTGCTCATTCAGCGTATGCTCATCACCTGCAAGGCTCAGTCCAGGCACAAGGGCAGGCACAAGGGCAGGCGACCTCGTCGCCCTCATGAAGCTTCCAGTCTGCGGGATTTGTAAAAGGGTCCCCGAGAAAAGTGGCTGCTCCCTTCTGTAAGGGAAAGACTCCAGCTGAGACGCCCCCACGAGGTTCTCTGCCTGGAGGCCTCCGCTACAGCCCCATGATCTACCTGTCGCTCTCTGTCTGGCCTGTGTCTCTACTTCCCTGCCTTGGCTCCAACCGCAGCGGCCTGGCAGTGCCTTCCCCTCCCCCCACTCCTCCCACTCATACCCTGCTTTTCCCTGGAAAATTGCAGCTCAGATCCTGCCCCCTCCAAAAACCTTTCTCAGAATGGCGCTTCCTTTCTTCCTGCTCTGGCTGCAGATTTCAGCTTCACTCTGAGCACCAGTGAGCACCAGCTTTCTATCCCAAGTATAGGAACCCACCGCCCGGAGCCTGGACGCTGGGGTCAGACGACCTGGGCTTCAGGCCAGGCTTGGGCACTTGGAAGCCGAGCAATGCTAGGAAAACTGCTCTGCCTCTCGGTGTCATCTCTGGAGAGAGGTCACAGAGAGGACTGAAGGAGATAATTAAGGGAAAGGGCCTGGCACAGAGCAAATGCTCACTCTGTAAGTCCCAGCGAGAATGATTATGACAGATTGTGTTCGTGTTCTCTTCCTGCTGATTCCCCAAGACGGCCCTACTGTGCAAGCGTAGTAATCCCCAATTTACAGATGCGGAACTGAGACTCCGGGATACGAAGTGATTTGCCGAAGCTGTGCCAGTAAGTGAAGGAGCTGGGCCACCCACCTTGGCTGGCCTGTGTTCTTCCTGCCACAGAAAATCTCATGGGGTGTGGGAGCCAAGTGCCCCGGGGAATGCTGGCTGCGCCTCCTGGACAGCCAGGAACCACGAACCCAAGAGGCGCCTTATCTTCCATCCCAGCCTCCATCTCGGGGAGAAATGGGCTGATCTACAAGCAGGTGGACTTGGGGGACCTTTGAGCCTCAGGGGGCCCTGGGGATGTTATTCGCACACTCAACCCCCTCTCTCCCATTCCGAGACATTCCCGTAAGAAGTCACGTGAGCCCTCATGGAACAGGGAAGCTCATTTCCTTCTGCTGTTGCTCTGCCTCCCCAGCTCCTGCCGCCCACTCTGTGGCTTTCCTTCTGAGCCCAGAACACTTGTTTGGGGCCCCAGGCCTGCCCTGAGCTCCTGCTTGCCTGGGCTGTTTCGCTCATGAACTGTCAGGGTCTCCAGGGTTCCTGAGATGCCTGCAGAGAAAGGTCTCTCTGGGCCAGGGAAAGCCTGCTTGGCTCGGGCGGGTAGGCCTGACCTGGGCGACTCAGAGCCTCGGTGTCCACACCACACAAGTCCCAAGGGGCAGCGAGAGGACCCTCGGGAGCCTTCCCAGAGGCCAGGTGCTGTCTATTCCACCTTCTAGAAACATTAAGGGCATGTTCTGTCCCTTTCTCTTTCATGGGGCATCAAGACTTCTCAGTGAAGCCAGGGACTTAGAAATGCACCAGGCTTGTCTGCTGTCCTTGGTGGGGGGGAGCTCAGGCCTCCCAGAGGGGGAGAACATCTTTCCTTCCTTCCAGAGCCACACGATCTGCTCCCCCTGCATCACACACCTGCTCATTGTCAACTCGGTGAAGGAGACTTCTCCCCTAGCATCGAGAAAACAAAACTCAGCTTAAGCTCTCTCTGAACCGGCTCCTTGTGCTAACGGCCCTCTCCACAGCCTGAAGCCCACAAACACCCAAACACCTTTGAGAAGTGGGGTTTATGGATCCGTTTTAGGGAGAGACAGGCTCTTCCAATGACCCTTATAATCAGAAGGGCTGTCACTCGCGGAATGTATACAAAACACGTCCTGTGTGTAACCCACCAGCAGTCCGCTTGCATCCTGGAGCCCTGTGTCCAGCACCCTCCACCCCGACGGCACAGTCCCTGGAAGTCTCAAACCTTCTGTGAGTGTATTGTTTGGTGTAGGTTAAATTTCTTTAACCATCAGACCCAGAAAGAAATGACCTAACCCAATAGAAGCTTATTTTCCTCTCCCGATAAGATCTAGGACATTCCAGGCTGGTGGGGGGCACTGTGCCTTTGGCCACACATGGCTCCCAAGGCTCCCCCCACAGGCAGGAAGGAGAAGCAGGGAGGGACTGGTGCAGGAGGCTTTCTGGGCCAGGCCTGGACACGGCCCTCATCACTTCCACACGCAGTCCACCGGCCCCAGCTCCCTCATTGGGCCAGGCCTCCCTGCAGGGGAGTGGGGAATGTAACAAGCTGGGAGCCCAGGAAGTGGGGGGGGGGGGTTTGGTTCCCCACGGAGAGCTGGTGGTCTCTGCCAAACCAGGCTTTCTCAGAGCCCTTAGCTTTGTCTTCCTAATGTGTGGTCTCTGTTTCTCATTCACTTGACTCAGACAGGAATTTGAGTGCTCTTTGGTTTACACAGACACACACATACACACACACACACACACACACACACACACACACACACACACCCTGCTGCGGGACTGGATGATCTGGGGCTGTGGAAGGGATGGGGCCAGGTGGCAGCTTCTGGGGAAGGGCAGCCATGCTCCCTTGTCTGGAAGCCTAACTGCTTCCCTCTCCCGGGTACTGGCCCTTCGGCCTGCCCCTTCCCTTCCCTTCCCCCACCCCATCTCTTTACTGTTTCTTTTTAAAACTTTTATTTTTAAGTCAAGTATGGTTAACACACAGTGTTATATTAGTTTCAGGTGTACGATACAGGGATTCGACACTTCCGTACATGATTTGGGGCTCATCACGATAACAAACTCTTTAATTCCCATCTCCGAGCTCTCCCTCCACCCGCCCACCTCCCCTCTGCCAACCACCTGTTTCTTGTCTATAGCCAAGAGTCTGTTTTGTCTCTTTTTTCCCTTGTGTTGCTTGTTTTCTTTCTTACATTCCACATATGAGTGAAATCATATGGTATTTGTTTTTCTCCGACTTATTTCACTTAGCATTATATCCTCTAGATCCATCCGCGTTGTTGCCAATGTCAAGGTTTCGTTCTTTTTGATGGCTGAGTGGTATTCCGTTATGTACATATATATCCCCCATTTTTATCCATTCATCAGTTGATGGACACTTGGCTTGCTTCCATATCTTGGCTATGTATTATAAATAATGCTACAATAAACATAGGGGGGGGCACGTATCTTTTCGAATTAGTGTTTTTGTTTCCTTTGGGTAAGTACCCCCTAGTGGAATTACTGGATCATATGGTAATTTTATCTTTAATACTGTTTCCCACAGCTCCTGCCCCCATTTCTTCCTCTCCCTTTCAAGAGCTCCCTGCCCCAAACGAAGTTTTCCCGAATATCACGCTGAAGAGCTGCCTACCCTACCATACCCAGCCCTCCCCAAGCTTAGTGAGGTGTTTTCCCTGAACAGAGACAGTTCCTGGCTGTTAAGATAAGAGATGCCAGCTATTAGGACAACTTTCTCTGTTTATGTTCTTAGTAACTCCCAGAGCAGGCATTGCTACCTCACTTTACACTAAAGAGAAGGAAAAACTTGCTTCATTGAACAGTTGGTCATTCGCAGAGTCTTGGCTCTAGAACCCTAGGCTGTGGCCTGGGTGTGGCTGGAGATGGGCACTGGTGTCTCTCAGATGGTCTACATGGTCCCAGGGCTGTGCATTTCTTATTGAACCTGGAAGTTCTCCCCATTTTGCAGATACAGAACATGGGCATCAGAGACAGAGAAGCAACTTGCTTGAAGTTAGCAGTGCTCCAGGCCACTGTCCCCTGCCCAGGTAGTCTCCACACTGTGGGAGTGCAGAAGTCTGGAAACCTGAGTCTTAGCTCCTACTCTGTTCCTGATGACTCTGTGACCTTGGATAAATCCCTTCCCAGGGCTGAACAACAGGGTTGGATCGAGCTGTTCTTCCCAATGCTGATGACAACTGATGATGGAATCCTGTCTTCACTGAGCCTGCTGATGCTTTTTTAGGCATCTTGAGAGGGCCTGGATCCAGGGAAGCACCCCTCACCCCACCCAGCCCTTTCAGGCCTCATGAATCTGTTTTGACTCCCGGTCCACAGGCTCCTGGTGGATTTTTTTTTTTTTTTAAGATTTTATTTATTTATTTGCAGAGAGAGAGATCACAAGTAGGCAGAGAGGCAAGCAGAGAGAGAGGGAAGCAGGCTCCCTGCTGAGCAGAGTCGGATGCGGGGCTCAGTCCCAGGACCCTGGGATCATACCTGGGCCAAAGTCAGAGGCTTTAACCCACTGAGCCACCCAGGCGCCACCCCCTGGTGGATTTTGTAGGAAAGGAGATGTATTTCCTGTCCCCCTTGCCCACATCTCCCCCAGCCCTATTCCCTCTGCAGCCAGCAACCGTGGGCCTCCAATGGAACTACAGAGCAATTAGAAATTCCTTCCAAACAGTCAAGACGGCTGAGTTCTAGAGAAAGGAAGAAATGGAGAAAGGAAGAAATCGGGTAACAAAGCTAATTGCAAGACTATTCTTGTTCTGGTCTTGGGGGCATGGCTCAAGTTCAGTACTTCAGAGTGGCCCCTTCCCCGGGTTCCCAGTGTCTCTCCCACCTTGGAGCAGCCAGAGCACTTTCTCCTCGGGTGACCAACTCATCCTCATTTGTCTGGGACTACCCCAGTTTTAAAGGCAAAGCCCAGCATTCCGGGAGCCCACCTTGGTTCCGGGAAAACTGGGACAGCTGGTCATCCTGCTCTCCGCGTCCTTTTCATATTTGCTACCTTTGTAGTTGCACGGTGATTAAGCATTCTGGCTCTGGAGCCTGGCGGCTGGGTCCTGTTTCTGTCCCTTATTGGCCATGCAGCCCCAAGCAGGCCATCTCTCCACCTGGCCTCGGCTGTATTATCTAGTCCCTTGGATCACAGAGAGGACACAGATCTCGCCTCACAGAGATGGGACAGAGATCCCGTTTGAGATGGGACAGAGATCCCGTTTGAGGGCGGCTCTCTGAAAGGCCCTGTGTTAAGGTTCTAGAGGAGGCTGGTCCTGACAGACTCCTGGGGGCATAGGGAGGGGCTGGTTGAGGCCGCCCAGAGCTGATAAGAGGCGCCTGTGGGTTGGAGAGCTGTTTTTCTGGAGCCTTGATAGGCGAGTGGGAGTTATGCTTGAGGAGAATGGGGAAGAACATTGTAGGCCAAGGAAACAGGCTGGGGAAGTATGTGTCTGGTCAAATTTAGCTGAGCTGGAACTACATCTTCTGGAATTTCCTTTGGGTTGGGTTGGCCATGAGAGAAATCTGCCTGAGGTTTAGAAAGGGGAAATGAACGCAGCCGAGTTCATGCTCTCAGGCTGTCAGCAGACGTGCCTGTAGCTTATCCATACAGCGCAGATGTGCTGGTTCTCCGTCCGTGTGTGTGTGTGTGTGTGTGCGCACGGGCGTGTGCACGCGTGTAAGGCGGGGGAGAGAGGAAGGGGTGTGGTAGCAGCTCGCACCTGCTCTAGCTCCTACTGGACCTTCTCCTTCAGTGTCTTCGTCTCTTGGGCCAATTTTGCCAACAAAGTCTCCAGCCTCTGCCGCAGGGCGGTGGCACGAGGGAAGCTAGAGGCTTGGACGCAAGGCGAGACAGGTGTGGGTTCTAGTTTGTTATCATCACACTCTCCCCAACTCCTGACCATTCTCCTTCTCTGTTGCCCGCTCTGCTGGCTTCACAGAGGCCCCGGGTGCAGAGGTCACAGCTGGGCAGGAGCCGCTGGTGCCGCTGTTCCGCTCCTAGGATTGCACAAGGTCAGCTCCCTGTAATACAGCCCCACTCTCTGCCCCTCCTGGTGGTTCTGCTTCTCCAAATGAGCCCCAGCGGATGCCCCAAGTCCTGTGTGATGTTGGGGGGAGGGCGCGGTGTGATGGGAAATGAGGATAGAGGTGGGCTGGGCCCCCGGACCTAAAAGTCGTGAAGATCTGGCCAAAGGCTTACAGTTTAGCCTGCTGTTAATGAGGAAGCATTGAAGGTTTTTGAGCAGAGAAGTGACATGGCCAGATCCCAGATGTCTTTTTCCTTTTCCAACGTCCTTGATTCCTGTGATTGTGTGTTTATTATGGGCCAAGCCCTGGGCTGGGTCCTGGGAGAGACCCAGAGGGTCAAACATGGATCCTGCCCTCCAGGCGCTGAGCACACATGTGCACACATGCGTGCGCGCGCACACACACACACACACACACGCACACGCGAAGTCTCTCCCATCAAGGAGGGACTCTGAGGCAGATGGTGGTCAGAACCACGGAAAGAGAACTGGCGAAACGCTGCATTTCCTCAGCAGGAATGTGGCTTCCTCAACCCAAATTTCTTCTGTACTTCCCCCACCCAGGGCTGAGGGAGTTTACAGCCCTGCTTCTTGGATTGACGGCTTTGGATGAGTCAATGCTAATCCCTCTTTATCAGAAGGAGCTGGAACACGCTTAGGGGCTTATACTAAACAAACAGAAGTTTCAGAAACTATCTTTTCTCCTCTTGTCTTCACTTACCCAAAACTGTGGGTGCATCGGCTTATCAGCAGGGGCTAGGACGCGGGGACACCAGGAGTGCTCGCTGGGCAGAGCTGAGACTCTGACACCTTTGTACGTGTGCCCCTTTAGGGGATGCTCGCCATCCAGCCTTGGGCTACCTGTGCCCACGGATTTACACGAGGGCTGAGGAGCTCCCTGGGAGGAGACCCATGGCCACAGTCAAGGCTCTGACAGAAGGAGGTGTGTGTGGCAGAGGGAGGGGGAAGGAGGAGGAAGGGAGGGAGGCGCCGGCAAGGCACTCAGCATTTCTCCCAGAGGGTAAGGGATTTGGCATGGCATCGCAGACTCCCCCACAAGGTCAGGAAGGGGACACGGGGATCCGTGGCTGCTGTTGGAACCTGCTTTCATCCTTGTGGTCCTCATGGAAACCACAGGAGCTGCTCACTGACGGCGAAGGTGGCCTTGCCGTGGGGCTCCTAGACTGCGTGTTGCTGGGCGCCCAGCGAGCCTTCTCATCTGCAGACATGTGACAAGCGGTGGCAGCCCTGGGAGGTCCGCCTGCATACATGGCAATGCAACAGCCCAAGCTCGATGGCAGAGCCTCAGAGAGGCAGAGGGATGGCTGTGTCAGATGCGGTCTCCTGCTCAGTGAGATGCCATCGGCATCTTTCACTTTCTAATGGCGAGAGCATTGGCCATGGCTGCGACAGGAAGTGGCACCCAGGGCTGACTCAGGAGTGATCATATCACACGCCTGGGGATGGGGAATCCTGTGTGAGCAGGGAGCGGGTTTCCAACTCACAGCACTGAAGATTAACTGTTAGCGGGACATTGTCTATTTCCGTAGTTGGCAAGACCCGAGAACACTGGATTAGACTAAAATAAGATTGGAGCTGGTGCCAGATAGCAACTGGATGCGTGGAGAACTGGAAATCCGGTCTTGTGGGAGGGGAGGGCGTGGGATTTGGTGGAGCCTGGGGAGAGTGGGGGTGTGCGTAGGGTGCGGGGCTGGGGGTGGGAGAGAACTAGTCCCCTCTTTTGTATGGCTGTCATGGTGCAGAAGGGGCAGACGGTTCTTCGGGGAGGGGCAGCAGAGAGGAAGCAGGACGGATGAGGGAAAGCCTTGGGAAAGAACTTTCCAGCAGGATTGTAGCAGAGGCCAGATGACTGAACGATGGGGACGCTGAGGCTCTGAAGTCTCCAGGCTCTGAAGTCTCGCAAACCAATAAAGTTAAAATTTAAAAACAATTCTGGCTGTCAACATAAGTTTAACACCAGATGAGCAAGGAACTCACAGCCCTCCCTAAAACAGGATTTATTGCTCACATTCCAAGAAGAAGAAGGGAAAAGAAAAAAAAAAAACAACAGAAGAAAAGATCACAATATATGCCTCCCGTTTCTGTTCCCATGATGGGCTGTGATGCAGCAGTGGCCAGGAAGGAGTCTCACCTGGAACCACGATGCGGATGAACCTGAGAAACACAGAGTGGAGGGAAAGAGACAAGAGACAAATCACAGAAGGGGTAAACCACCACGCTCTGCCTCTAAAAGGGTTCAAAATCAAGCACAGCCCCAAAATATATTGTGTAGGGGCAGATATAGATGTGGTAAAACTATTTTTGAAAAGTGAGGGGATTGGAAATACAACTTTAGGTGGTGGTTACAGCTGCGGGGAGGCGGGGGTGGGGGGACAGGCTGTGGGAACCCCAGGTGGCTCTGACAGCATTGGTCACTTCCGGGTCCGGCACAGGTGGCCGAAGCGCAGGTGTGTTTGCCTTATGACTTCATAACGTGACATGTATTTTTGTCCGTATAAAATATGAAATACAAATTAAAAAAAAAAACCCAAAGGACATATGCAGAATTACACCAAAAAAGAATGCATCTATTTAAAAAAAATTTTTTTTTTGTCAATTTCACGGTTATGTCATTGTTGTCTATCCAGAATCCTTTTGGTTTAGGCACCTAGACCCACAGTAACACAGAAGTGGAGCTCATACGGCCAACTTGTTCCAGAATTTCCCATCCTTTTCCCCAATCCAGTGTCACATGGGAGTTTGAAGGCCATTCTGTCACGTGTGCAAAGGCAGAAAGTAGAGGGATGGTAGCTCTGCGGGGCAGGGCTTGGGGGAGGCGGGCCGCTGGGCTGGCTGGGAATATGGTGGGACTGGGAAACGTGCAGATACAATCTAGAATTTGGAAACCAGGCAGAGGTAGGAGGGAAGGGTGTGATGTGGAGGGCGAGGGGGCGGGGAGCGCTGTAAGCAGACTTTGAGAAGGTGAGAGTCCCCTGTGGGGCTGCTCTTAGACCAGAGATGGATTCCCAGTGACACTTTGGTCCTCCTCCAGCTGTGCCCTCTCTGTGTGGGGAGGAGTCCTAGGTCCAAAGGGACGTACCTTCTCAGAGCTTCCCTTGCCCTCTCCTTAGACCCACACCCTGTAACCTGGGAGTTCTCTGCTTGGTGGCCCTGGGCCTGCTTCCTGAGGACAGTTGGCTCTGCCCCCGGTGCCCAGGACGGTCATGCACGGGGAGAGTGTGGACCAGCCCCTGTCACGGTGTGTGGTCGGATTCTGAAACAACTATGCCTTCCCTGTGAGGGGCTGTCTCTTGCTCTCAGTTGACCCTTTGCGAGCTGCTCTGTGGAGAGGCCCATGAGGGAGAGGGGCTCAGGGAGCCATCCAGCAACCAGCAGGGAGGAACTAAGACCCTCAGTCCACAGCTCCTGAGAAACCGAATCCTGAGTGAGCTTGGAAATGGGTCCTCCCCCACAGGAGGCTTCAGTGGAAAGTACAGCTTGCTGCCAGGAGAGATCTGAGCCAGAGGCACCCCACCTAAGCCGCGCCCAGCTTTCCGACCCCAGAAACTGGGAGATAATGAATGTTTGCTGTTTCAAGGCCCTAAATGCTGGCATAATGCATTAATCCACAATTGATAACTAAGACAGTGGCTTTCCCTCTTCCCTCACCAGCCCTGATGGTTCCTGGCTCCTCTGTCTTCTGTTTTGCTTGCAGTCAGTAGGCCTGTTCTCCGACCATCTGTCCCTCGATTTTCTAGGCTCTTCTGGGGCAGGGCAGCGCATGTCCATCCCATGGGGTCTCTGGGGGAGGAGGATTCTCTCTTTGTGCCATCCGCTGAGTCTGGGGCATCTCCCTTGGACAGAGGGTGATGGCCCAGCCCAGAGTCGGGTCCTGGCAGGTGCTAGTTCTGCAAAATTCTGTAGGTGTGCTCTGTGACCCTGGGTGGCCATTGGAGCCCCCTCTGGCTCCCTCCCAGGATGGCCAGGGACTCAGAGAACTCTCTCAGGATCATTGCTGCAAACCAGGAAGAGTGACTACAGCTTCTCCTCCCTGGAAAGGAGCCTCTGGTTCGCTGGTCTCCTGGGCCAGCTGCTTCCACCGTTGCCATGGAAAATGAGGATGGTCAAGGGAAGCTCAGAGAAGCCGTCAAGTTGTAGGGGTGGGAGCGAGACAGCCAGGCCCCAGCCTCCCACTTTTGACCAGCTCATGACCTCGGAGCCGAGTGCCTGTTCCTCATTTCCTCACAAATGCTCCCGCAAGACCGCCTCAGACTTATATTTTTCTATCTTCCTCCACTTTTCTGTGCGGGTAGTCCAGGGTCTCCCCCAGAGAAGATGCTCCTGAAGGACCCTTGGAAAGAGTAGAGCTCAGATAGTGGGAGAACCCAACCCCGGCTTGAGAATCAGACCTTGGTGCAAATCCCAGCTCTGCTTTTCTCTAGCCACCGCGATGTGGGGCAAGTCAATTAATCTGTTTGAGCCTCGATTTCCTCATCTGTAAAATGGGGCAAGTCATCGATCCTTGAGAGTGTTTTCAAAAACGTTTACTGTGGTAAACATATATATAACAAAAAACTCACCACTGTAACCGTTTTTGCGCACAGCTCAGGGGCGTTCGAACGTTCACACTGTTGCACAACCATTGCGACCATCTTTATCAGGGTACTGTTATCAGCCCAAACCCACACTCTGTACCCATGAAGTCTGAACTTCCCACTTTCCCCTCCCATCAGCCCTGATTACTCGCCTTCTCCTCCCTGTCTCTGAACGTGAGTCCTCTGAGTTCCTTGTGCAAGTGGAATCAGATGGTGTTTGCGCTGTGTCTAGCTCTGCTCGCGGAACGGCTGCGGGGTGTCGGAGGAACAACTGGAAATGCGTGTGTGACAGCCGCAGCTGGAAGAGGGCACGTACTGGGTGCTAAGCCGTTTGTGGATGAGCGACTATCAGGACAGCCCTCTCTGGCTCTAGGTCCCCGGGGCAGAAGGAAGAGGACAGAAAGGGAGGGGTCCACCTTACATGTGGGGAATCCAAGCCCCTGGAAGGGAAGCAGCTTGCCCGGATCACGTAAGGCCGGGACTCCCTTTGCAAGGCAGGCCGTGCGGTTGATGACGGAACCCGGATGGTCCCTTGTGCCTTCAGCGCCACTGCCACCAGGGACAAATATTCTGTCACTGGGACTCCGTTATTCTGGGTCTTCCTGGGGTCTTCATGGGGTCTTCAACTCCCAGTTTGTTCACGCATCTATTCTCTGCTCCTGCCCATTAGCTCCTCAAAAGCTGGGTCCCTTGCTTCTTCATCACTGTGTCCCTCGAACCTTTGGGGCAATGGCTTGATGAATAGCTCCTGGCTTTAACAGGTGCTCACGGTGCTATAACAGAAAGCAAGTCCATCGGGGCCCCCAGAGTGGGGCCTCCTCAAAACCAGAGGCCTCTTTCCGCCAGCCTGCCTCCACCTGAGCTAGAGAGTTGCCTTCCTACAGCTGAGGCTGGGCTGGATCTGGGCTGGCCCCGGGAAGCCTGGCACCTCCCAGACCACGTGCCACCATTGCCAGGACCCGGGGGTGGGGGGATGAGTTATCTACCGCGGCTGTGACTATTATCAAACACTCGGTGACTTAAAACACATGCGTTAATTATCTCATCGTTCTGAGCTCAGACGTCGGACGGCCTGGCCTCATTGACCTAAAACCAAACTGTCAGCAGGGCCAAGTTCCTTTCTGGAAGCCATAGGCAGCATCTGTTTCCTGGCCTTTTCCGGTTCCAGAGTCTGCTCATGGTGCTTGTGACCTCAGAGCCACCAGGGAGGGACCGAGTCCTGGCATCACACCACTCCAACCTCTGCTCCTTCTGGGATCCTTCTGTCTCTGTCTTTTGCTGTTAAAGACTCTTGTCTTGGGCTCATCCAGATAATCCAGAGTTTTACATTTTATTTTTAAGGTTGGCTGACTAGCCAGTTGATGGCCTCAGTTCCTTTTGCCATGTGACATAACACACTCAGGTTTGGGAAGTTGGAATGGGGACGTGCTGGGGGCCCAGTATTCTGCTCCCATGCCTTGTTGCAATCCCCCCAACCCCCGCAGAGGTGGGTGCAATCACTTTCTGGGGCTCAGGAGTCTGCATTTTACACCTGGATCAGGGGTGCAGGAAGTGGGGACTAGGAGAATTTCATGGCAGGTGAATGAAAACCCAGGTCTGAAGTGTGGGTGTGTGTTTGTATAATGAAGGTGGGGAGGCAGTCAGGGTACCCCAAAAAAGAGCCCAAGGCTTCTCAGGTGGGTTCTAGTGACTCCTGGAAACTTTCCTTTCTTTTTCCTGTGCCACTCTGGTCCTTACCAGCTGTGGATGAGTCCCTGGTCACAGGTGGAGCTTGTGGCGACAACAGATATTTCCAGGTGTGTCTCTGAGATCCTGAAATGCCTGCACCCCGAGTCACTCAGGGCGTGCAGGGGGCCCGCTGGAACACGCAGAGGAATCCTGGTGGGAGAGGTGTGCCGCAACCATTTGGAGAGGAGTCATTCTGTCAGAAGAAGAACTGGAAAGCAAGACTCAGAAGATTGGAGCAGGAGGGCCCTGCCTGAAACCCTCTGTCTCCACCGCTCTCAGGAGAACAGAGTTTGAACCCCGTAGCACCTCCCAGCTGTACATTATCCAGTCCCCCCTTGCCTGTTTCTGACCTGCTTATCAGCTTGCCCTTTACCCCACATGTGTGCCCTTCTGTCTGTCCTACCTGCCTCAGGCCTTTTGCACATGCTGTTCCCTCCTTGAATGCCTTTCCCTCTCTCAGCCCCTTGTTACCTTTTACTCATCCTTCAGAAGCCAGCTTCCTGATCATGATCTCAGGAAAGCTTTCCCGGCCTCCTTATAGGAAGGAGTCTTGACTTCCCCCACGCGAAGCCCTCAAGGGCAGGCTGTACTGTCTCTGACAACACTTTTCATGGTTGCACTTTCTCTCCCAACAGTCTGCAAGCTCCCCAAGGGCAGGGGCTGCTGTGCTGGCTTAGCATCATTCCTGGTACACAGTGGGTTCTTAAAAATATTTGCCTACTGTCAAGGGAAGCAAGGGCAAAAATGAACTGTTGGGATTTCATCAAGATCAAAAGCTTTTGCACAGCAAAGGAAACAGTTAACAAAACCAAAAGACAACTGACAGAATGGGAGAAGATATTTGCAAACGACATATCAGATAAAGGGCTAGTGTCCAAAATCTGTAAAGAACTTATCAAACTCAACACCCAAAGAAAAAATAACCCAGTCAAGAAATGGGCAGAGGACATGAACAGACATTTCAGCAAAGAAGACATCCAGATGGCCAACAGACACATGAAAAAGTGCTCCACATCACTCGGCATCAGGGAAATACAAATCAAAACCACAATGAGATACCACCTCACACTAGTCAGAATGGCTAAAATTAACAAGTCAGGAAATGACAGATGCTGGCGAGGATCCGGAGAAAGGGGAACCCTCCTACACTGTTGGTGGGAATGCAAGCTGGTGCAACCAATCTGGAAAACAGCGTGGAGGTTCCTCAAAAAGTTGAAAATAGAACTACCCTATGACCCAGCAATTGCACTACTGGGTATTTACCCTAAAGATACAAACGTAGTGATCCGAAGGGGCACATGCACCCGAATGTTTATAGCAGCAATGTCTACAATAGCCAAACTATGGAAAGAACCTAGATGTCCATCAACAGATGAATGGATAAAGAAGATG
>PISX010021553.1:0-33442 GCA_004024625.1 Mellivora capensis
TTGTATTTCCCTGATGCCTAGTGATGTGGAGCACTTTTTCATGTGTCTGTTGGCCATCTGGATGTTTTCATTGCAGAAATGTCTGTTCATGTCCTCTGCCCATTTCTTGGTTGGATTATTTGTTCTTTGGGTGTTGAGTTTGATAAGTTCTTTATAGATTTTGGATACTAGCTCTTTATCTGATATGTCGTTTGCAAATATCTTCTCCCATTCTGTCAGTTTTCTTTTGGTTTTGTTAACTGTTTCCTTTGCTGTGCAAAAGCTTTTGATCTTGATGAAGTCCAAACAGTTCATTTTTGCCCTTGCTTCCCTTGCCTTTGGCGATGTTTCTAGGAAGATGTTGCTGTGGCTGAGGTCGAAGAGGTTGCTGTCTGTATTTTCCTCAAGGATTTTGATGGATTCCTTTCTCACATTGAGGGCCTTCATCCATTTTGAATCTATTTTAATGTGTGGTGTGAGGAAATGGTCCAGTTTCATTTTTCAGCATGTGGCTGTCCAATTTTCCCAAGACCATTTGTTGAAGAGACTTTCTTTATTCCATTGGAAATTCTTTCCTGCTTTGTCGAAGATTAGTTGACCATAGAATTGAGAGTCTATTTCTAGGCTCTCTATTCTGTTCCATTGATCTATGTTTCTGTTTTTGTACCAGTACCATGTGTCTTGATGATCACAGCTTTGTAATAGAGCTTGAAGTCTGGAATTATGTTGCCTCCAACTTTGGCTTTCTTTTTCAATATTCCTCTGGCTATTCAAGGTCTTTTCCACATAAATTTTAGGATTATTTGTTCCATTTCTTTGAAATAAATGGATGGGATTATGATAGGGATTGCATTAAATCTATAGACTGCTTTAGGTAGCATAGACATTTTCACTATATTTGTTCTTCCAATCCATGAGCATGGAACATTTTTCCATTTCTTTGTGTCTTCCTCAGTTTCTTTCATGAGTACTTTATAGTTTTCTGAGTCTAGATCCTTTGCCTCTTTGATTAGGTTTATTCCTAGGTATCTTATGGTTTTGGGTGCAATTGTAAATGGGATTGACTCCTTAATTTCTCTTTCTTCTGTCTTGTTGTTGGTGTATAGAAATGCAACTGATTTCTGTGCACTGAATTTATATCCTGACACTTTCCTGAATTCCTGTACAAGTTCTAGCAGATTTGGAGTGGAGTCTTTTGGGTTTTCCACATATAGTTTCATATCATCTGAAAAGAGTGATATTTTGACTTCTTCTTTTCCGATTCAAATGCCTTTAATTTCTATTTATTGCCTGATTTCTGAGGCTAGGACTTGTAATACTATGTTGAATAGCAGTGGTGATAATGGACATCCCTGCCATATTCCTGAGCTTAGCGGAAAAGCTCTGTTTTTCTCCATTGAGAATGATATTTGTGGTGGGTTTTTCATAGATGGCTTTGATGATATTGAGTTATGTACCCTCTATCCCTACACTTTGCAGAGTTTTGATCAGGAAAGGATGCTGTACTTTGTCAAATGCTTTTTCAGCATCTATGAAGTGTATCATATGGTTCTTGTTCTTTCTTTTATTAATGTACTGTATCACATTGATTGATTTGTGGATGTTGAACCAACCTTGCAGCCCTGGAATAAATCCCACTTGATCGTAGTGAATAATCCTTTTAATGTACTGTTGGATCCTATTGGCTAGTATTTTGGTGAGAATTTTTGCATCTGTGTTCATCAAGGATATTGGTCTGTAATTTTCTTCTTTTATGGGATCCTTGTCTGGTTTTGGGATCAAGGTAATGCTGGCTTCATGAAATGAGTTTGGAAGTTTTCCTTCCATTTCTATTTTTTGGAACAGTTTCAGGAGAGTAGGAATTAATTCTTCTTTAAATGTTCGGTAGAGTTTCCCTGGGAAGCTGTCTGGCCCTGGGCTCTTGTTTGTTGGGAGATTTTTATGACTGCTTCAGTCTCCTTACTGGTTATATGTCTGTTCAGGTTTTCTATTTCTTCCTGGTTCAGTTGTGGTAGTTTATATGTCTTTAGGAATGCACCCATTTCTTCCAGATTGCCAAATTTGCTGGCGTATAGTTGCTCATATTATGTTCTTATAATTGCTTGTATTTCTTTGGTGTTGGTTGTGATCTCTCCTCTTTCATTCATGATTTTATTTATTTGAGTCCTTTCTCTTTTCTTTTTGAAAAGTCTGGCCAGGGGGTTATCAATCTTATTATTTCTAATATTAATAATAATAACAATTAATAAGAACCAGCTCCTAGTTTTGTTGATTTGTTCTATTGGTTTTTTGTTATTGTTGTTGTTGTTTCTATTTCATTGATTTCTGCTCTGGTCTTTATTATTTCTCTTTTTCTGCTGGATTTAGGCTTTCTTTGTTGTTCTTTCTCCAGCTCCTGTAAGTGTAGGTTTAGGTTGTGTATTTGAGACCTTTATTATTTCTTGAGAAAGGCTTGTGCCATTATATATTTTCCTCTTAGGACTGCCTTTGCTGTGTCTCACAGATTTTGAACAGTTGTGTTTTCATTATCATTTGTTCCCATGAATTTTTCCGTTCTTCTTTAATTTCCTGGTTGACCCATTCATTTTTAGTAGGATGCTCTTTAGCCTCCATGTATTTAGATTCTTTCCAAATTTCCTCTTGTGATTGAGTTCTAGCTTCAGACCATTGTGGTCTGAAAATATGCAGGGAAAGATCCCAATCTTTGATACCGGTTGAGACCGGTTGAGACCTGATTTAAGACCCAGGATGTGATCTATTCTGGAGCATGTTCCATGTGCACTAGAGAAGAATGTATATTCTGTTGCTTTGGGATGAAATGTTCTGAATATATCTGTGATGTCCATCTGGTGCAGTGTGTCATTTAAGGCCTTTATTTCCTTGTTGATATTTTGCTTGGATGATCTGTCCATTTCAGTAAGGGGTGTGTTAAAGTCCCCTACTATTACTGTATTATTGTCGATGTGTTTCTTTTTATTTTGTTATTAATTGGTTTATGTAATTGGCTGCTCCCACGTTAGGGAAATAGATATTTAAAATTGTTAGATCTTCTTGTTGGACAGACCCTTTGAGTATGATATAGTGTCCTTCCTCATCTCTTATTATAGTCTTTGGCTTAAAATCTAATTGATCTGATATAAGGATTGCCACCCCAGCTTTCTTCTGATGTCCATTAGCATGGTAAATTGTTTCCCACCCCCTCACTTTAAATCTGGAGGTGTCTTTGGGTCTAAAATGAGTTTCTTGTAGGCAACATATTGATGGGTTTTGTTTTTTTAATCCATCCTGATACCCTGTGTCTTTTGATTGGGGCATTTAGCCCATTAACATTCAGGGTAACTATTGAGAGATAGGAATTTAGTGCCATTGTATTGCCTGTAAGGTGACTGTTACTATATATTGTCTCTGTTCCTTTCTGATCTACTACTTTTAGGCTCTCTCTTTGCTTAGAGGACCCCTTTCAATATTTCCTATAGAGCTGGTTTGGTGTTTGCAAATTCTTTCAGTTTTTGTTTGTCCTAGAAGCTTTTTATCTCTCCTTGTATTTTCAATGATAGCCTAGCTGGATATAGTATTCTTGGCTGCATGTTTTTCTCATTTAGTGCTCTGAATATATCATGGCAGTTCTTTCTGGCCTGCCAGGTCTCTGTGGATAAGTCTGCTGCCAATCTAATATTTTTACCATTGTATGTTACAGACTTCTTGTTCCAGGCTGCTTTCAGGATTTTCTCTTTGTCGCTAAGACTTGTAAATTTTACTTTTAGATGATGGGTGTGGACCTATTCTTATTGATTTTGTGGGGGCTTCTCTGCGCCTCCTGGATTTTGATGCTTGTTCTCTTTGCCACATTAGGGAAATTCCCTACGATAATTCTCTCCAATATACCTTCTGCTCCCCTCTATCTTTCTTCTTCTTCTGTAATCCCAATTCTAATGTTGTTTCATCTTATGGTATCACTTATCTCTTGAATTCTCCCCATTGTGATCCAGTAGTTGTTTGTCCCTCTTCTGCTCAGTTTCTTTATTCTCTGTCATTTGGTCTTCTATATCACTAATTCTCTCTTCTGCCGCATTTATCCTAGCAGTAAGAGCCTCCATTTTTTATTGCACCTCATTAATAGCTTTTTTTATTTCAACGTGGTTAGATTTTTAGTTCTTTTATTTCTCCAGAAATGGCTTTTATTTCTCCAGACAGAGTTTCTCATATCTTCTGTGCCTTTTTCAAGCCTGGCTAGCACCTTGAGAATCTTCATTCTGAACTCTAGATCTGACATATTTCCAATGTCCATATTGATTAGGTTCCTGGCCTTTGGTATTGTCTCTTGTTCTTTTTTTTTTGTGGTGAGTTTTTCCACCTTGCCATTTTATCCAGATAAGAATATATGAAGGAGTGACTAAAATATTAAAAGGGTGGCAAAGACCCCAGTAAAATGTGCTTTAACCAAATCAGAGGAGACCCCAAATCATGGGGGGAGGAAAGGAGATCAAATGAAGTTCAGAAAAATTAAAAAAAAATTAAAAAGTGAAAAAATAAAGAAAAATACAAAAAAAGAATATATATATTAGACTGGTGAATAGAACAGGTTCCCCACTTAATTTTGGGAGTATTTTGGTCTCTTAGAAGAAACTACCTCCCAAAATTTTTACAGAGTGTAAAACATATATAAGGGTAAACACAATGAAGGGATAGAATGTGACTATAAAGATGAAAGACAAAAAAAAATTTTTAATTTCTAAAAAAGGAGTTGATAAGTTGGTTGGGAAAATAAAGAAGAAAGTAGAGAGAATTTTCTCAGGCTAGAGACTAGAACAAAGCCCTGTGCTAGATTTAGGGTATATTTTGATCTATTAGAAGAAGTTGTATCCCAAATTTTTTTTAGAAGAAAAAAACCCTATGTGTATACAAAAAATAAAGTTAGATACAATGAAGGATAAAATGTGAATATAATAATGAAGGTTCAAAAAATTTTTTTTGAAAGTATTGTTAAGATAAACCAGTTAAAAAATGTTAAAAGAGGAAAGGGTAAAAGTTAAAAAAAATTAGCAGAAGAAAAAAATTAAATTAAAAAAATAATAATTAACTTTGCAAGACTAAAGAATCATGCAGAGAAAGCCATGAATTCCATGCTTTGCTTTTTCCTCCTCTGGAATTCCTCTGTTCTCCTTGGTAAGTGAACTTGGTCTTGGCTGGATTTCTTGCTGATCTTCTTGGGGAGGGGCCTGTTGTAATGATTCCCAAATGTCTTTGCCCGAGGCGGAATTGTACCGCCCTTATCAGGGGCTGGGCTAAGTAATCTGCTCGGGTTTGCCTTTGGGAGCTTTTGTTCCCTGAATGCTTTCTGTAGAGTTCTGGAGGACGGGAATGAAAATGGTGGCCTCCCAATCCCCGGTCTGGAGGAGCCAAGAGCTCAGGGCTCCACTCCTCCATGCACCCTCGGAGAAAAGTGCTCAATCACGTCCGTCTCCCTGGCCTCTGGCTGCACTCTGAGCTCACCCAGCCTGTGACCAAGCATCTCTGTCTCTGGCACACAGCCCCGCCTGGAGTCTCCCCAGGTCCTGTGGGGTCCCCGCTCACAGAGCAGTGACCTGTGCCACAGATCACGATAAGGTAACCCCGAGTTGAGAGCTCACTCCTCACCTCTGTCTCTGTACCAGCTTCCCTGCTCTAATGCCTGTGAGCTCTTCAACACTCAGACACCCCTGATCCTTCTGTGACCCTGTGGGACCTGAGACCATGCTGTCCCTGTGTGGGCTTCACCCCTCTTTAGCCTCTGGAGTGATGTCCCTCAGTGGAGCACACTTTTAAAAGTTCTGATTTTGTGCTCCCTTGCTCTGCCACTTGCTGGGAGCCGACCCCTCCACCTGCAGTCTATCTTCCCGTTGCTTTGGATTCATTTCTCTGCCAGTCCCACCTTTCAGAAAGTGGTCGATTTTCTGTTTCTAGAATTGCTGCTCTTCTCTTCAATCTCCTTTTGGATTTGTAGGTGTTCAGAATGGTTTGATAATTATTTAGCTGATCTCCTGCTACCTGATGTTGTCTCAGCCTCCTACTTCTTTGCCATCTTGACTCCTCCCCCACTGTATCACTGTTTTATCTTCAAATTTTGCCTCTTTTTTAAACTTATCCTTTGAGATCTCAAGTGTATATTAAATGATCTCATTTTAGCCTCAGTGCCTTTTTACTATTTAGACATATTTTCCATCTCTCTGTGTTGTATCCTACATTGTGTGATGACCCAGTTCTCTAATTCTCTTTCTAACTATTTCTGATTTACAGTATATCACATTTGAGGGTTTTTTAAATTTCACTGTCTATATATTTTCATTTTTAATTGTTGTATTTGGATCTGTTATGAATCTGCCAGTTTCTCATTTTCCTAAGCACTCAGTTGTTCTTTTATAATTGGAATAATATTAAACATTTTAGGTTCTATTTCAGATTACTCTAATGCTATATGGAGTACATCACTCTGTACCTAACATTTTTTTGTGTCTCCTATTAAATATTTTTAAAACTAATATGCTTTATTGTGTGTGTGAGTGGAGTTTTGAGAAGACTTTCTGGTTTTTATTTGGTTGTTTTGTTTTCATGTGAGTGTCCATGTCCTGGATTATAGTGTATTCCTTCATACTGGTTTTGCAAGTGTTTCTCTTCATGTTTACAAAGATATTAAATGTTGTATTCACCAGGGTTCTCCAGAGAACCAGAACCAATAAGATGTGTATACACGGAGAGTTTTGTTTTAAAGAACTGGTTCATGTGATTGTGGAGGCTAGTGAGTACAAAATGTAAAGGATAGGCCGGCAGTCTGGACCCCAAGGAAGTGCTGTAGTTCAAGTTCTAAGCCAGTCTGCTACCAGAATTCCTTTTTCTTTGACGAAAGTCATTTTTTTTTCCTTAAAGTCTTCAACTGATTGGGTGAGGCCCACCCACATTATGGAGGGGAGTTTGCCTTACTCACAGTCTACTGACTTAAATGTGCTGATTCTGTTTAAAAAAAAAATACCTTCACTGAAATACCTATGCAGTTTGATCACATACCTGAATATCATGGCCTGGCCAAGTTGAAACATAAAATTAACTCTCACATTTGCTGAGAACAGAGTTTTACATTGACTTCGTAAAGTGAAAATTTCCAGATATTGCAAATTATTAGAAAGATTTATCCCCCATCTATGAGTAGCACTGGCAGAATTACGGGTCTTCAAATTGCCAACAAAAAGTGATAAAAGTTTCGTTGGTATCTCCCTTCCCTGTGATTTTTCCCCCCCAGCCATTCACTGACTTGGATGTTTTTAGGTGTTGGTCACATTGCCAACTCTTGACCTTTCACAAACTCAGAGCTTGTTCATCTATCTTGTGAAATTAAAGCTCATCTGCTAGTTTATGTGGATGGACAAATGCTTCCCTGGATAATGACAACATCTATCTACATTCTTACCATTCTATTTTTCTGTTTATTTCCTTTTCTTCCTCCTCCTTCTTCTCAGCCTCTTCCTCCTTCTCTTTTGTGAACTGTTATAATTTTATAATCTTCAATTTCTAGATGTTTTTAGTAGGCAAGATTTTTGCCACATGAATCATATCCAGAAGTTAGAAAAGCATCTCATATATATATATATATATATATATATATATTTATATACACACACATATGCATATACATATATATAATTCTATAAACTTCTATTAATCTTGTTCTCATTTTTTATTAATTTTTTTAAAATATTAAGTTTAAGAGTTTTTACCATATTAAGGACATTAGACTTATTTTGTATATATTTTTCCAATTTGTCTTTTAAATATGTTTATATTTTGTTAAACATCTAATTTACCAAGTGCATTTTTTATAAAACTTGAATTCTCAGTTATGATTATAAAGAATTTTCCCCAATTCCTAAAATATACAACAACCAAAATAAAATCACTTTTTAAAAAAGATTTTATTTATTTATTTGACAGAGATCATATAAGTAGGTAGAGAGGCAGGCAGAGAGAGAGAGAGGAGGAAGCAGGCTCCCCGCTGAGCAGAGAGCCCAATGCAGGGCTTGATCCCAGGACCCTGAGATCATGACCTGATCCAAAGGCAGTGGCTTAACCCACTGAGCCACCCGGGTGCTCCAAAATAAAATCACTTTTAATTTTAGTTCTTTTATTTTTTTATTTATATTTAAATCTTTAAGCCTATGGAATCTATTTCAACTTGAGGAGTAAGTTTAGTATTCAGGTTTATTTTCTCATAGATAATTAGGCAGTTATCTCTAAACTAATTTTAACTAATCTGTCTTCTCCACACTCAACATAATAATTTTATGGATGAAGGAGCTTAGCCAGAGTATGACTTACTTAATACTATAGGTAATTAACAATTAAAATGGAACTTAAATTGAGATCTCTATATAAAATTCAGTCCTCGGACTACTTAACTCTTCTGTGATTCCTGTTAGCATAATAAAAATTATTTTATTATCAATAGCACTCTTGAGATACTTTTTTTGGGTGGTCAAAAGCATTCAAGTTTCTTTTAAGTGACAATATGGATGCAGAAGTGTGGATTTACATGTGTTTGTAAATTAATTCTCTCAATGAAAAATATCATAAAACTTATAAGAACAGCACCTTTACTGAGTAGCAGCTGAGAAATAACCACAATAATAACTGAGTGCAGACCATAATAAAACAAATTAAATTAAAAAGATGTGAAAACATACATAGAGAAAATCTAATTGGTATTTATTTGTAAATAACATGAACTTTATGCAGAGAAGTAGCTTTTAAAAATTAGAGTTTACAGTAATGGGATGTAAAAACTCATCTAATACTATTAGCATACATACTATGGGTGTATCTTGATTTAAATATAGAGAAATTTTTTGGCCGCATTTTTTTCTTCTATTAATTTGTTCAAAGATATGATAATACTTCTGAAAAAATAATGCAGGAAACATTCAGATATGTAGACATGAACAAGAGAAGCTGTGCTCAGTAAATGCTTATTGAATTAAGGCAGTGAAATCTGTACTTATGAGTGTGTACATATGTTGCCATATCTATTTTAAATCAATTAGCATGTATTTGAGGTATGGTAAGTAGTTTAAAATATTGTTTCTGTTCTTAAATGATTTAATACTTGCTCGGAAACATAATATATTGGTACAGAGATCAGCAGTATAAATATATTATGACAAATACGTAGGAAAGAAAATAAACTATAGATGTCGAGAGATGAGAGGATGGTGTAGTCAAAAAATGATGAGCTAAAATTGTAGTCTGAATGATTTTTTTGTGCCCTTTTAAATATCCAACCTGATGTGTGACTCAGGGAAAAAATATAGTCTTTTTTAAATTAAATAAGAGGTGTATCTAGTCAAACTCTTAAGTATTGTGGTCAAATTTTAACCATTATAATAGAATAATAAATTAACTCTAGTTGATCTCAGTTGTTTGTTATTTAGACCAAAATCACCTCTGACAGGCCAGTTGTTTCACCCATTTCAATTATCAGATTATGCATGTGCTTTGATAAATTCATATATAATAAAAGAAGTACTAAAGTCAAGTGTAGAGCTCTTGTCATGAGCACAGAGCAAGAATTATTTGATGGTAGAGTCTAGTAGAATCTCTTTCAGTATATCTTTTTTTTTTTTTAGTATCTTATTTTAAATGAGGAAAAGGTACAATGTAGAGTTAGTTATGCAAGAAAAGCCTGAGACTGGGGAGTAGGGGACTAAAGGCTCAGATTGCGGTTCCAGGACTTTTTTACCTTGCTGGGTGATTTCTGGCACACTACCTATGTTTTCTGACTTTTAGCATCCTGAATTGTAATATAAGGGAAATGACAATGTACATAATATTTAATTCTTGGATTTTTTATGTGAATCAATTAAGAATTTGTAATAGAATCTACAAATCTGTAACATGTAAGCAGGCTATCACCAACCTTTCTTTGAGTTGCCTGGGCATCTCTAGATACTAAGAAGCCATGAGCCCTTGAAGGATAATTGGCACTGAGTCCTTGGATCTTGATTTCTATACCAGAGGAAGCCTGATTATTGCTGGGGGCATGGTGAACAAAGACCCGATACCCCTGTACTGATGTTCCATTATTTAAGGCTATCCCCTCAGACCCTTTTCTCTTTGATTTTACAATACTAAATGGGGAGAACAGGAAAAAATATCCTAAAATTACCGGTAATAGTTTTTAAAGGAAACAACAGCACAAAAGAGCAAAAAGTTTATGGGCCTCCATTCATGCACACACTGGCACAAATAATAAAAGACTAAATTTATCTCCATAAGAAAAGATGAAAAATTTAAATGAGGCAAAATTCAGAGCAGAATAGAAATGGAAAAGCCAAAAGCATCCACAAGGCAATTAAACTGTAAAGTGCCTATTACTTAACTCCTATTATGGTCCAAGATTTTGTGAAATATTGATTTTATGTAAAGAGAGGCCTCATTTTTTTTCTTAAGGGGGGCAAGCTATATTTTCACACTTTAATCTTAAGAGCATAAATTTATGAGCTATATTCTTAAGGGAACTATTTTTTATAATACTGAAAAGAAGAGATACAAATGCTTTATAAAATGATCAACCCAGCCAGGTTTCCTGTAATGCTGCAATAACAAGTCAAAGAGTTGGAGGCTTTGAAACCCAAATACAAATTTTTTAAGCTTTAATAAAATGTAAGAACACTTAACAACATACTTTATAATGAAAATTATGATAGAGTATTAAAAATTATATTAAGTATTTATAGCTTAAATAGCTGCTTGAAATTATCCCCATTAAATTGAGTTCATTAAAAATTAATTATTAATTCATATCTATTTTTATATTGGTGTTTGAGTTGGGATTCATATTTCTAATGCCTTCATACCTTGATAATACCTTCCATTTTTTCATTAACCCTTTAAATAAGATATCTGCTGCTTTAAAATAAGACTTCGTTCTGCCATTTTGAATTTACACTTCTTACTCATAGTTTTACTGTCTAATTTAGTGCTGCCAGAATTATCATGCAATAACGTAAAAAATATATTATTTTCCATACTTATAAATGTCATATCAACACTGAAACTGTCCATATATTTTATTGAAACACCTGGTTTCTTTCTACACTACTGCTTCCTAATAACAAGAGATGTGACTATCTGAGGATTTGCAGAGCAATACAGCACAAAGTGTGGCTATAAATATTAAAGGTGGTTTTAGCGTGATTCTTAAAAATGTAATGAAAAGTCTTATGGATAAAAGGTAGGATATTTACTACCCTTTCTTGAATATTTCTACATTATTATCATGGATTTCTCACCATTCCTCAGTTGTCTGCAGAATGATAGAATGTGTGATGATCAAGTATTAAAGTACTGCCTCCTCAGTGAGGTTTCCTTTGGCCAGTGAGATCTTCCCTGACCCTTCTATGTGATAATATAACCACTTTTGAACTGTTTAATTATTTCCCCTGCTTTGTTTTTCTCAACTCTTTTCAAATAACAATAACCACAAAGCTCCTCCATATCGAGACTGTACTATTTTGCATTCTCACTAGCAATGCATGAGGGTTCTAGCTCCTGTGCATCTCTACCAGTATTTTTACTATCAGTTTTGGTAGTGTTGGTTTTTTTTTTTTTTTTAATGTGTTTTGCTGAAGTTCAGTTTATCCACTTAAGATGTGTGTGTGTGTGTGTGTGACAGAGAGAGAGAGAGAGGGAGGGAGAGAGAAAGCATGAACGAATGGGGGGAAGGTCAGAGGCAGAGAGAGAGAAGAGAGAATATTAAATGGACTCCCTGCTGAATGCAGAGCCTGATGAGGGGCTCCATCTCATAACTCTGAGATCATAATATGAGCTGGAATCGAGAATCTGATGCTTAACTCACCGAGCCACCCAGGAACCCCCAATTTATTAGCATTTTTAAATGGGTCACAGTTTTGGTACCAAATTTAAGAATATTTTGCCTAAAACATGGGCCACAAGATTTTCTTCTGTTTGCTCCTGAGTTTAAATGTTTACATCTGTGGTCTATTTGAGTTAATCTCTTTTTAAAATGTGAAATATGAGTCAAGGATCAATTGTACATGAATGTTCAATTTTTCTGGCATCATTTTTTGAAAAGATTATCATTTCATCTAAAATTAGGACTTCAACTTTGCCAAAGATCCATCAGCTGTGTTGGGTCTGTTTCAGAACTCACCATTTTGTTCTATTTACCTCTATGTGTATATTTTTGAAAATACCACACTGTCTTGATTGTAGTTTTATACTGGGTCAATATTAAGTGAGAATTCAACTGTTTTATTTTACATATAAGCTTTAGAGTAATATTTTTAATATCTACAAAATATATTGGATTTTGATTTAGATTGCATTGATCTGTAGGTCAATTTGGAGTAGACTGATATACCATTAAGTCTTCTAATCATGAACTTAGTATCTCTTTCCACTTTTTAGGTCTTTTTTAAAATTTCTTTCTTTGGTGTTTCATAGTTTTTAGCAGACTGATCAAGGCCATATTTTGTTAGGTTTATAGCTAAGTCTTTTATTTTTGTGTGGTGTAAATCATGCTGTTTTAAAATTTTTATTTCCAAGTATTTAATGCTGTTGTTTACAAAAAGAACTAATTTTTGTACTATTGAGTTTATATATAGCCATCTTGCTGAACTCACCTATTCTAGGAGGGTTTTGTGTAGAGGCCCTAAGATTTTTTTTTTTTTTTAGTCCATAAAATTTATATGTTGATTGTAAATAGGAGTGGTTTTATTTCCTTTTTCCAACATCTTTCATGTTGTTTTGTCCTTCCCTTGCTATACTGTTTAGGACTTCCAGCATGATACTGAGTAGGAACGAAGACTACTTCACAAGTTTTTCAATCTTATTCTCATTACTCTTAATATTCAAAAGTTTCTACTGATCTTCAATTTCACTGGTGCTTTGTTCTGGCATCTCTTCTGATATTGAAGCCATCTAATGGTTTTTTTTTTAATTTCAGATATATATCTAAAATTTTTGTTTATATATTTTTATGATTTATATTTTTCTGCTATGAATTTCTACTTTTCAATGGTGTTTAATCTTCACTTAAGGGATTGTTGCTCAAGTCTTTGTGTGATAACATCATTGTCCTGGCAATCCTGGTTGAATCTCATTGTCTCTGCACTTGATAATTAGTCAGATTTTCCTTCCCCTAACCCTTTGGCATGGTGTTATTTTCTATTGTACTCTGGACATTTTCAATATTGGGAGATTCTGGACTCTGCCCAAATTCTCTGGAGAATGCTGTTTGTTGTATCACTGTTGTGATTTTAGAAGGCAGGTGACATGATTAGGTCTAGAAGGCAAGTTTTACTTCATCTTTTGTGGCAATAGCCCCAATGTCAGTGTATTTTCAAAATTTTAACTATCTTTCCTTGAGTTATGCATCTGGGACTAAAATACTTGGTTGGTGGTTTATATCATAGTTCAGTTATCAAATCCTTTGCTCTGTGTTATTGAGTGTTAATGGTGGTGGTGAGCCAGGTCCATGTATTGGTTCATACATAGAGCAAGAGAATCTGGTTCTCTAGCTAACTCCTCTTCAGTATTTTCCCCACAGTTTCTAGTACTCATGGTCCTCATTCCCCAGCTTTTCTGTTGGAAAGATAATTTCTCTCAGAATTTTAGCCCCTGTCCTGCCACATAATTATATATGACTAGGTCCATCCTTGATGGCAAGTGTCAAATGATGAGACAGAATAAAATAATGGTGATTCCTCACATACACTGTAGATCACAGGGGTTTCTAGCTTTGGATTTTTTCGGAGCCCTTTTCATGGCATCAAGCAGTATATAGCTTTATGACTGGGGCTGACGTGAAAACAGGGATGAGAGAAAGACCAAAAATAAATAAATAAATAAATAAATAAATAAATAAATAAATAAATGAAAGAGAGAGAGAAAGGTTTTCCTCTGGGATCTCAAAGTCCCCTTCTCCCAGTCTTCTGGAAAGATAGAAGGGCTTTCCCTCGGAAAGTTTTGTTCTCTGCCTACTGTGTAATTCTGCAGTTCTGACCATGCTCAGGTCAAAGAGCCAGGTAAAAAAGGAAGGCAGGCAACAGAAAACTGACCCCTCTACCAGTCATTCTTCAAGTGTTGACTTTTTGCACAATCTACCTGCTACTGTTCACTTTTAAGAGTCCTTGTGTGGTTGCTTTTGGTATTATGTCCACATTTTTAGTTGTAAGCAATGGTGGTAGGGGGTAGGATGAAGTGGGTTTGCTCCATCTTAACCAGCACCAGAAGTCAGAAAAAAACAGGTTTAACTCTAGCCAGGATTATACTTGATAAGCCAAGTGGAATCCAATCACGTAATTTTTACTTGTCAGGGACAGAAGCCATTAATATATTTTTAAATGTGAAAAATCAAGTATTATGATTTATCATCGATATGCTACAATTATCATATGTGAAATAAATGTTAATTTGGGGAATTAATCATCTAATGTAAGGTGACAACTATGGGGTGAGGAAAATTCCAAGACCTCCTTCATGTCACTTGTCTAGAAAGAGAGCAGTATCCAAATCTTGGTCTGTTTACAAACCTGGGATCATGAACACTATGAAATATAGGTTAAGAAAGACAATTTATTTTCTGACTTATAAGAATTTGTTATTATTTTTAAAAATTGTATTTATTTGATAGAAAAAGAGAGCACAAGCAGGAAGAGCAACAGGCAGAGGAAGAGGGAGAAGCAGGATCCCTGATGTGGGGCTCAATCCCAGGATGTTGGGATCATGACCTGACCTGAAGGCAGATGCTTAACTGACCGAGCAACCTAGATTCTTTAAAAGAAGAACTGAGAAAGGAGGAAATTTCAGGATATCCAGGAATTTATTCAGGTATTCATTTGCAAAAAGTTTGAGTAGTATCTTTATGATACATGTTAATATCACATGTATTATAAGCCATGAATCCTGTCTTCATGAAGTTCATATTGTAATAGAAAGTGTAAATTTGTAAATCAATCAATACAAAGTTACAAAACAGCTCAATCAGTACTACGGTAAAGTTAAGCATGAGGTTCAGAAATAGGATGGACTGGCAAAGGTTATCCCACTCCAGGAAGGGAGAGAAAGAGAAATATTTGTTAAGATCTACAGCTTAAAGAATGAGAAATTAAGTGATAGAGAAGGAAGGTCATGCCATCTACAAGGACTAGCAGTATACTGGCATGACAAGAAAAAGGACACAAACATTATCTCTACTCTTCATTAAGAGATAAGTGACTAGGCATATATTAGCTAAATTGTTACTACATTATCCACGTGAAGTCCATAAGGTCATTATTTTATGAAAAATATGACATCTTGTTACCTATTATCAGAAGTAGAAATCTGAACACTTCTGCCCACTGCATTGTGGTACTGGAGTATGCAAGGGGAACACAATATAGTCAAGCACTAGATGTAACAATGCTTTACTCGGAGGAGAAACAGAGCAAGAGCAGCTTCTGCAGTGGGCAGTGGTTCCCCATGACCAGCAGTTCTCTTTTGGTAGCCAACTCAGGCAGTTGACCTCTAAACATTGTTTTCATGCAGCACTAGGACACCATCCTCTTTTCAGAGGGGACAGACATAGTAGCATGGTTGGGTAGGTGCCATATACTTAAACACAACAAAGTTGTAGACATTGAGTCTGAAACATGGGAAGATACTCTTACACAATGTGATGAGCCCAGCACAGGATATGAAGGCTCTTTATCTCTTGGCAAGGTAGTGTTCTCAGCCCATTCTAATGTGGCCTAGAGCACAAAGAGTGTGCTTATGAGACTGCCTTTCACAGTCTTGTAATGCTAAAATGGTGTCATCATTATTGATCTAAACTCCTTTTTATTAAAAATTGATTTAGAATCTAAGCTTTATATACTTACTCAATCATCATGGGAGTCTCAAACATAGAAGCCAGGTAGGTATTCTGACCCCTAGCTCAGAGCTTTGTCTGAATGGTTTTTTAGGTGCATTACTTCTTGGCCGTTTGCAACTTCCAAATGAGAAATTATATTAATTGACATTTATCTAGAATTTTGGGATTCAGTTTTCATTTGAAGTGTCTGAGGACTTGCCAGTGCTATTGCCTTGAATATAAAATCAACTGCTTATCCTACAATCCTCTAACTATGAACTCCTAGGCAAGGAAAAACTGACTAAAGGATTTAACTAGCTATTTCTAATGGAATAAATAGATTGCTCATCAGAATAAATATACCTGGGTTTTAATACAAAGGCTTTATTTTTATTATCTTCTGTAGTTTTGAAAATTCCAACTTAGCTTTCCTCTTTCTCTTGTTGTATGGCTGCTATATACTTATGCCCTTAAAAATCTCTGGCCATTTCCCTGAAGGGGATAGAGTCAGTGGACTGAATAGGATTAGCATCAAAAGCCACCACTGCTTTCCCAAGCAGAGTTTAAAAATAGGATCATTGAATAATAAAGGATTTAAGTCTCAACCAAGCAGGGTGGGGAAGGAAATTATTTGGATTTAGACCAATAGAGATTAGAGTGTGATTACAGAATACCCTGTCCTTTATATCAGATTAAGAGACTTGAAAGAGAGGACTTGCAGGAAAAAAAAAACTCAAGCCACAAAATTTTACACCTGCTTCCCTAAATCAATCACAGAAAGATCGCCCTCTATACATTTCTGAATCTGAGAGTTCTGACTGAAGCGAACACAAAGAGGTGAAGGTGTGGCAGTGGAACAGTGTAAGATTTAATGAAAATTACCTCTGGGGAAGTCAGTATAGGACTCAAGGAACCAAAACAGGAAACTGGTAATATAATCTTTTATACATATCTTTTATCTTTAAAAAAAAATCCGAAAACAAATTCCAGGGAAGAAAATGCATCATATTCAGCCAAAATCCATCCATTCCTAGAATAACTCATTTATTGTTAATAAAGGATTCCTAGGGGTGCCTGGGTGGCTCAGTGGGTTAAAGTCACTGCCTTCGGCTCAGGTCATGATCCCAGAGTCCTGGGATCAAGCCCTGCATCCAGCTCTCTGCTCAGCAGGGAGCCTGCTTCCCTCTCTGTCTCTGCCTGCCTCTCTGCCTGCTTGTGATTTCTGTCTGTCAAATAAATAAATAAAATCTTTTAAAAAATAAAAAAATAAAGGATTCCTAGCAGGGACAAATACGAGAGAAAGAGTTTTCTTCAATATGAGGTTAGTTTACATTGCTTAATCAAAATTTGGATTTAAAAAAAAATTGCTAAGATATTTTGGGGAAAGAAAAATGCCTATATAAAATCATTTTTTGAAATGTTTCTCAATCAAACTGAAGTAGGTGTCTGTTTATACTAGCAATAGTTTATTAAAAAGGCAATTAGTGATAAGGAGAATCAGGTAGCATGCCCTACTTAAGTATCAGCAAGTATGGCAAAAAGAGTCATATTTTAATTGCAAAGCATTTTACTTACATAAATAGAAACTTCAAAATGATGGAAACATTTTGTGTAATTGTGTTACTTCCTTTATGAAGATAGTAAGAGTCCTTTAAAAGAAAACTTGTTAAAAATCTATCTGAAGTAGGACATGATGAATTCTTGCTGTATATTTGGGAAAAGTACAAGTTAAACTGACATTTGAATGTATTTTCTTCTATCTAAATTCCCACTTATTCTGAAATCTGTAGAAAATTTTAGAGCAGCAACAAGAAGATAAACCTTTTACCTATGGTTAAAAATTCTGATGTGACTATCAGTTTTGATATAGAGACAGTTTTATATGTCTTGCAGTGACTTTTTATTATATACCTATAGCTTTGTTAGATAATTAAAATAGGAAATATGATTCAAAATGATATACACATCAACTTTTGGATAAACACAAGAACAAATGATACTTTTTCTTTCATGAGATAATTACTTGTCCTGTGTTTATTATATTATCAATAATTTCAGTTTCTACCATAGGGCTATAAAAGCACAAGTATAATTGGTAAGAATTTACTAAGCTATAGTAATTCATATTATTCTGAAAAAGAACTGGAGAAAGTCTATCTTGGCAGGTCCCTTAGTTTAATCTTATTTATTCTATAACTTTAAAATTGGATGGATTGGTCATTTACTGAGATTAACTATTTGAAATAGTAACTCCACATGAGTAAGTGGGTATTGTGTACAATATATATGCATGTGTATTGTTCAGAAATAATAGAGTCAGGCACAGAGGCTGTGAAACTCTTCAGTAGCTATCTTTTTAAAAAATGCTTTATTGAAGTATGATTGACATCAAAAAAGCTGTACCCATTTAGTGAGTTTGGAGAGAAGATACATCCCTGAATCTGTCGCTATAACCTTGCCATATACGTATCCATTGCCTCCAAAAATTTGCTCTCACCCATCAAGATCAGTATTCTTTAGAAGGTTTAATATATTAATATTGTATTAACTCAGTTAGTAATTCTAAATATGAATCACTACTTCAGACTACCCATCTTTCATATAGCATTGTTTCACTCTGAGTAGAAAATTCCATTATTCTTATGATTTAAGGGTCCTGAAATTTTTAACAATGTCAAACCAAAAAATAAAAACCAAATACTACATTGAAAAAAATTGTCATTAATATGTTTCATTGGATAACAGGTTAGTATAATAGAAAATATTATGAATTATGTTAGAACCTTGTCCCTAGGATATAGTAAGAGTGCAATAAATTGTTAGAAAGTATAGTGAGAGTGCAATACATTGTTAGAAAGAAATAAATTGTTATTCATCTTTTTATTTTTCATTTTTAAATTAGGGCTAATAGTACTTAGCTACGGGATGTCTATTGGAACAAATGAACTGATGTATTTTAATTCGCATACTTACTGAGATATGTAAGCAGTAAATATAGTTTGATAAGGCCTGCTGGTTAATGTTTTCACAGTGGATAGGAGACATCGTTTTATATGAGTCATTCTTAAAGAGATTTATGAATGTGTTAGATTGAAACATGGGAATACAGAATGGGATTAATGTGTGATGTGGAGGTCATATGCCTACAAAGCCTGGGGATGGGTGATGTCAATGTTAACGGAATTGTGAAAGATAAAAATATTAAATTAGCTATAAAACCTGATAAGGTAACATGTTTTGAAAGTCAGTTAAGCAGTTTGATTTTTTCCATATTTTACAAAAAATTTTTGTGGGAGGCACTTTTTCCTTTGTAAAATTTTACATTGTCATTAGAAAATGAAATTTTCAAATGTTTTAAGGATTGAATTGTGGGAAAAATCATCACTATGATTTTAAGGCCTTAAAGGATTACAACCAAATAGATACATTAAAAAATGGAAGAAAGCTTAGGTCTATACCTATAAAGAGCCTATAGTAGGCAAAGTATTTTATTTGTGTTTCTTTACTAATTAGATTTTATGTTTACAGCCAAAAAAAAAATGTATTTCAAAATAGAGATTTAATAGGTGGTTGGAATCACATTGCCTGGTATGTATTTTAAACTATTTTAAACTCATTTGTATTCTCTGGAAAGGAACCGTTGTCAGTCATAGAATCAAAAAAACAAAGTTTATTAAAAACTGTTGCCTACTTGGGATATTTTGCTATTCTATTAAATCATGGGCTGGCTATTTTGATTAATGTTGAGAGGTTGTGGAAATGACTTCCCTAGAAATCTTGACTGGGCTAGAAACCCATCTGTCTTACATGGCTTAGTTGTAGTCCTGCCTGGAAGCAAAGGATAGATAACCTGAAATGGAATGAGAGACCCAAAGGAGAGGATTAAGCCACTAGATTAGTGGTGACCATATGCTCTCTAGAAGGTTTGTGAAATTGCTCATTTCCCTGGGAAAAGATACGTTTTCTCAGTGGCCTTGAATTTAGTAAGAGAATAATGCCACCAGTTTCCTTTAAAATGCCCCTTAAATCCACTAGATCGAGTAATCATTCAAGGAGAATATTTTTCTTTCAAATATATAAACATGCTAAATTATTATGCAAACTGTTTTACCTTCATCTCTCCTTATTTCCTTACCTTCTCTTTATCCCATCCCCATTTTTCTCCTTGTAGTCCCTCTTTCCTTCCTTCCTTCCCTACATAATATTTTGGAATGCCTCATTAATATTAGATTACATAGCAGTAACAGAACATCCTAGAAAGAAATAAAACTTCTTTTAAGTTCAAGGCACACTATCTTGTTTACTTTGACTCTTACTCTTCTACTGTTAGTAACAAAAAAATGTTTTAAGCATAAACCAAAAGTGAATGAGTTACTATTCTAAAAGTAATTCCATACCACTAGAAAATACTGCATCCGTAATTAGAAAATGGTTTTTTAACTTAAAGTCATTTTGTGTTTAATTTCTCCTTTAGTATAATATAAATATAGGGCTTTCTTTACTCTTGCTGAAAATGTATTATTTTTATATTTTTTATGAGGCCATGAACTCAAAGAATATCAATTCTTCTTAAGCTGGAAAAAGTCTGGCCAAAGAGCTTTATTTCATGTTTGTGAGTTTGTTTTTTTTTTTTTTCTTTCTTTCTCTTAATAGAATCACTTTCTTTCTCTTAATAGAATCACTTCATTTAAAGTGTAAATGAATTCATATTCTCAATAAGGCATTAAGGAAATTTTGTGTGTGTGAATGTACTTTGTCACTTATGAGAATTTAATAGTGTCTACTTGTTCTTGACTTTGACATCACTATTTATTCTGTACTGGAATGTTCGACTTTACCCTATCCATCTTTCACTGCTCCACTCCCAATGATACCTCTTTTATGTACATTCTCTTCATGAGACATCTCTCCCTGACTTTTGTGAAAACTGAGAAGAAACGGTTATAACGTACTTTGACATATCAGGAGTTCAGAACCTATTAAACTGAGAACAAGACATTTAGCATCACGTGCATGGATGTTTAATGATTTGTTCCATGAATGGCTGAGATACCTTATACTAGGTCTAGAACATGGCAGTTTTACTTCTTGTTACAAAGCCTCTTTTATTGTAAACTGAGTCTTATGGGATGCATTTTTGCTCTCCTTCTACTAAAATGAGGTAACAGGCATAGTTTAATGATATATGCTTGGTTAAATATAAATTCCTTTTATCCAAGCCATTCCTGTTGAAACAAAAAATGTCAAGTGACTACTGAAAACCATAGCTTAAGTATGTAAAGTTACTAGGCATGAACACTTCTAATTTCCTCTGTAATCACGTATTAGGGAAAAGGTAACAACTAATTATATCGTAACAGCTAGCACTTTTATAATAGTTACATCATGCCAGGAACTGTTCTATGCTCTTTGCATTTACAACCCATTTACTATCCTAAAATCTGTGTGAAGAAACTGAGTGGCAAAGAGCTCCAGTTACCTGCCTAATATCATACACCTAACAGGTATCAGAACAGGGGTTTGGGTTCGGACCCAGTTAATGTGGCTCTAACATTCATACTATTAATCTGACATGTTACCTTCTGATGGGGGTAGCAAGGATACCTCATAAAAGTTTCAGTAAAATGTAAATAATGCATTAAAATTGAGCTGGTGTTAAATATCACCACCCTAAGATGTAATCCAGATAGAGATAAGCCCTGTCTATTTTTGAAGAACTCAAAGTTTGCTTTTGTTGATGTTTAATGATTTTAAAATACATACTCAGATGAAGATATCTAAACATTTAGGTAAGGTTTACTAATTTTATTAGTATTTTTTAAATTCACTACTATTTTTAACATAACCCTTCTTATCTCATCCTTGATCTTAACCTTATTATTTCTCTTCTATGAATGTCTTTTGTGATTGATACTATTTTCTGAAGCCTTATTGAAATGTTTATTGTGAAATAGACATTCCCATGTCTTTGTAGAATACCAAGTATATACTAAATTTACTGTCATTCACAGAGTTTTTCATATAAACATTAGCAGTACATTTTCAGACCATAAAATGGAGACACTGGGGATAGTGAATGACACTGGAATTTGTCGAACAGTTAATTTTAGAGATAAGAAGCCTGAAATGTAAAGAGGTTATGTGACTTGCCCAAGGTCACTTAGCACAACATGACATGATGATCAAATCAAGTTATTGGAGATTAATAGACTGCTACAACATAATGAAGCTGTACTGACTTTTATTTGAATATTTTATATCTTCCCCAGTTTGTCAGTTTCTCTGACTTACATGTTAAAGTTGTTCTTTCTTTGCCACAGGAGTATACCCACATATTCTAATTTATTACAGATAGCATATAAGCATACCATTTATGTTTATGAATTTATTTTCTTCAAAAGTTTTTAAATGTTCACTTAATTTTATGGTACACTGAAGTAGATAAAGATATGAATATATAGATATATGCACAGTTAATTCTTGATGTGGACATTAAGGAAAACAAATAGGTACATGTATATAAATCAACAAATATAGCAGAAAATACTAAGATTATTTACATTTTCTACGTAAGCTTGATATTTTGTAAATTCAGTTTGAGGCTATCAAAAGCCCACAGTAAAAAGCTGAAAACAATGATTATTTTTAATTCAGATTTGCCAAACTCTTACAAAAAAGCTCCTCCCCCTATTTACCATGTGACCTAACATTCAGCATCAATTAAGGAGAGATGCCTAAGCCTTTCAAGGACGTGAAATTTTTAAGTTTTTTTTCTTACACATTACATAAAACAGGAGTGCTTCCTAGAAGGAATTTTATTTTAATACTTGTGAAAAAAATTCCATGCTAAAGCTTGCCAAATCCTATGGTAAAGGTGGAAAACAATATAATATGATGTGTACCTAGGGGAAATAGATGAATTAGAGAAAATTGATTACGGTCATCAAAATTAGAAATGACTGCTATTTGAACAAGAAAGTAATTTTATTATATAAATGATCAGAAGGAATAACTAAAGTGAAGACTTATGATGACAGCGCTTTTAGCTTAAAGTTAGAGAAGTTTTCTAATAGTGGAACTGCCCTATAGCAGATATTTTTATGGAACACTTCTGCATGGAAGCAAATAGGACTTAATGAGTCTCTCCTTTGCATGAATTCTAGGATTCTAGATCAAATTGACAATAGTCATTTCTCTTTCATCATGTACATATCACAAACTATACCTTCCACCTTCTTGTGCTAACACATTGCTTTCCATGGCTTAAACCTGTGTATTAGTGATTACATTTCATTTCTAGATATGACAATTCCTTTTCTTCCTCTCTAAGGTGATCTTACTACTATCTATTGACCTATGATGTCTATCAAAGGACTATTGCTGACCTGGTATAAAACCTTTTGGTTACTTTAGTTGTTTAACCACCCATATGAAGCTCCTTACACAGATAAATATATATCTATATGATTTATTTAAAATGTAATTCTTATTAATATCTCTAGATTTTAAGGCACAGTGTTATTTTCTACTGGTAAACATGGTCCAAATTAAGTTTGTTAAATGATCTCACAACAATTCATCCTTTCACATTTGAATTTTCAGTGTGGTGACCAGAGTTGACTTTCACATTGCTTTTTCACATGAATTGTATGGATATGAGTTCACATACCCAAAAATATACAGTACAAAAGAAACAAAATGAAAGTGCATGGATGTACTTTTAATAAACCAGATGTAGGTATTAATGATTACAGCATGCTGCTGTCTTACTAAAGAAGGCATTGATTTATATTTCTTGACTTATTGACAACTATCAATCTTCTACTGCTACATAATCTAGGTTACCATAACAAATATCTGATATCACCCAATGTCCCACAAGGTGTTTATAATTGCATTTCATGATGCTTGAAAGGTTTGTAAAGTTCTTTGTTCTGTAGAAGCTTACAATCCATGGGAGACCTAAACCTTTGTTATTAAGGATTGACAATCTTTCATTCTGAATATTACTTTGAACAAAGAACATTTTTAAGAAAGTTATAAAAAATAAGTTTTCTTAATGATGTCTTCTCCATTCTCTTTCCTCTTCCTCAACTAAATCCTCCTCTGGCTTTTGCCAAGCCTTCCCCCAAATCAAACATTATGGACAGAATACTCTATTCCATTATTTCTCTTTTCTCTCATACTCGTCATGTTCCCTCTTTCTTTCTGCTCTAACTAGTAATAATTGTTAATCTATACTTAAGGTCCCCTCTCTTCTTTCCCCCACCAATCATTTACTCTTGAATGACTAGTACTTTCAACTCAGAGCTATAGCAATCTTTCACTCAACCTCATCTCCATCTTTCTTCAGCTCTTAATATTTCTCTATATATTTCCTGACGCTCATTTGCCAATATCCATTTATCTAGGGTGAAAAACCCTAAGTTCAGCAATCTTCCTAAATCCTGAAAATCTGAATATAGAGAACTACAATAGCAAGGAGGTATAAACTATAATAAAATTGGTTCAAATTATGAGATAATGGATAGAGGTTTCATTTAAATCTAATAAAATTAAGTTCAGCCCTTTCTTAAGATATTTTTATGGCTTATGACTTTTCAGAAATGGAGATAGAAAAGTAAAATCAATCATTTAGGTAAAATGTTCATGCTGGAAGTGCAGCTGTAGAGTAAAAGAAAAATAAATTTTTCACTAAGCACAGTGACTAAGTTAATATTTTGCCCTTTATTGTTTTGCTTCTCTTCAAAGAGTATCTTCCTTATTTCTAGTGCAGATTTTGTTCACCTCTCTTATTGTAGCACTATATTTTCTCCCTTCTGCTTATAGCATCAGATAATATTCCAGCCACAGTTGTGCAATATCTGTATTGTTTCTCTCATGTAGCAGGACAGTATCTAAATGTGACCATACACACACAGTATAGATTTTATACATAAATATATATGTATTATACATGTTTTAAAACTGTAGCTTTGTGCCCTTACACCTCCTTGGAGGAGAAAAAGACAGTCGTTTTCATAAGACCAGATCAATGACCACTGTATAACAAAAGTTATTTTTAATAACTTTAATTCCTTCATAAACCAAAAGGCAGAAACTAAAGGCTCACGTGAATTCTATTATGACTCAATTCTTTGACTTTTAGGAAAATTCTTAGTAGTTTTAGAATGGTTCAACTCAATCTCAGCTAGTCTAGTACATTTTTTTAAATCACTATTTTGTAATAAAATAATTTTGCCTAGCTCTTCAAGGTCATTCCTGAAATTAACTTTGCTCACAGTAAAAAATGGCTTTGGCTGCACAGGATTATTTCATTACAGTCTATAGTCCTTACATATAGAGAATGTAATTACCTCAGACCAGCTAACCCAATGGTGAATTTGAATAATGAGTGTATCAGAACACAGTTTTCTAGGGTCAACCTGAAAACATAAAATAAAAAAACATGTATCAGACACTGAAATTCTTTATGCCTACATGAGAAATACATAATTGAATTTATTTCCTTCCCTGGTGCTTTTCATCTGATGAGAAGACCTGATTTGTATATATTATGTGATGTTTTCCATAATATTATTTAAATATAACAACTATAGCAATCAAATCTCATAGGTAATAAGTGATAAAGATGAGACAGATGATACAATTTATAGAGCTTCCATGGTGTCATTTAGAGATGGAAATCATGAGTTTTGACTGCATTTTTATGATTGATTTAGCCTGTATCTCTAAAAAATATATTTTATCTATTAATACCTCTTTTGATATAAATGTGTAATGGAAGTACATTGTGAAAATCTTAATTATTCACAGTAAACATATGTTTGGAACAGCACCATCAACCTTACTAAGTATGGAAGCATCAAAATAATTTGTGGTGTTGATAATAAATATGCCATTTAAAAATATAGATGGTTGTTTAAACAAATCAAATCTATTACTATGTGCTTTAAAACGTGATTCTCATATAGTTTGATTTTTCAGGTGACTTTTTTTTCTTCTAACTTCTCCATAATATGGTACAATTGGTTTAAGTATTTGATTTAATGTCTTGCAAATATTTTAGGCATCATAAACGGACTACGTTGCATTGAGATCTTTCCTCTTCATTAAACATCTTATACCTTAAGAAAAGTTACCTGGTCTATAGATACAGTAGGATTCCCATCCTTTATAAGTTTCATAAGAGAAATGAAACACAAGTAATTTAGAATATATTGCACTCTATATTTGTAGTTATGGCAACTTTAGATTTTCTCATCTCTGAAAAAAATCAGTTGGTGAAAAATTTTAGTAAAACTATAAATATGGTAGTATGCTATTTCTCATATGAGAAATATATATATCAACTTGCAAGCAGAATTTTACCAGCTAAAAGAATTTCTAAACCATATTGCAGAGTAATACGCTCCTGATATTTTCAATTTTTAACCAATTGCTTGGGTATTTTTCAAGGAGGCAGATAGAGTTGGAACAAAACAGCCCTATGAAATTCCAAAATATTTTTCCCCTTGAGTATTTAATTTAGATAAGAATCTACAATATAGCCAAAGTATTTTCTGCTCAAATATATAATAGAGATAAATATTAGAAATGTCATTTAGGTGAATGTACCCCTTAATAGTTTTCTATGAATAACTTCCTTCAAATAAGAAAACTGAACTGAAAATAAAAAAGAATTATCTACTGTATTACATGGCTTCTTTGCTACCAAACTAAAGTTACATTTCCAGAAAAACTGAGGTAGAAGTTTACTACTAGGTAAGAAGTTATTGCCACAGGGGTGTATTTGCTTATAACAAACACAAGGCATGCCAAACATTTGCTCATAAGAAAATACATATTTTGACATAGATTATGCTATCCTTCTGTTCAGAATCCTTCAAAGGATCTCCTATAAGCGTAAAAGCCAAAGGACTTCCAAGCCATTTATACTTTACCCATCCTGTAGCAACGTCCTTTTTGTCCCCCCTCCTCAGCCATGTTTACCTCTTAGTTAATGCCTGAATTCAGTTCTATATCCTACTTACTATGTTTGCAAAGCATAGTACCCCTAAAACTTAATGGAGTAAAACACTATTTATTATGGTCACAGATTTTGAGGGTCATTAATTTGGAGAGAACACTATAGAGATGGTCTGTCATTTCTCTGTAACGTAAGAGTCCTCAGCTAGAACTAAGAATGGGGGCTGGAATCATCTGAAGACTTATTACACGTACATGTCTGGCAACTGATAATAACTATCACCTGGGGGCCTGGTTTCTCTCCACATGGCCTTGTCCATGTAGTCTTTGCATGTGAGTTAGTACAGGACTTCTCACAGCACGATTCCTCCCTCTCTAATGGAAAAAGAGTTAGGACATCTGGATTTGGATAGGACGTGAAAACGTTCTTTTCAAGGTCACAAGTGACCTTCATAACATTTGTTTATCTTACTTGAAAGTCAGATATAATTGGCACAGTTAGCATTACAAGAAAAAGAGAGGTTATCTTCCCCTGGGTTCCATGACCACACATATTTAAGGTATTCCCTTTACAACACTGTCAGCTGCTTAGTGTCTTTTGTTGCCTCAGCCTTCTCTGTCCTTTAAATATTGTTTAATGACTGGGGCTCAGATCTTGAGCCAACTTCTCTTATGTGTGCATTTTTCTTAGAAAACCATATTTATAGCTTTAAATATTATTTCTAGGCTAATCACTTCCAAGTATATATATCCACTCTTCAGCTCTTCACTGAATTCTAGATACATATAACCAAGTACCTGCTTTATATTTTCATTTGGCTAATTAGCACCCCAAAATTAATGTTTCAAAAATGAATTTGTTCTTTGTTCTTCAAACCCTCTTTTTATGTCAGTAAATAATATTACCATCTATAGTGTAGCTCATATCCCTCAGCAAATCTATTGATTCTATCTCCATGACATTTCTGAACCTATCATTTTCTCTACCTCTCCGACTAAAATCTTAGTCTAAGTCATCAAAATCTCTATCCTAGATCACTGAAGTAGTTTCCTACCATATCTCCTCACATAGCAGGAAGAACATGCAATCCACTAAAGACTCCGTCTCCCCTTCCTTATATCATGTGTCATTGTGCCTTTGGCAGCATTTCAAAACTCCTTGCATTGGACCTTGGGAAGAGATGTGATAATTTCTTGCCAGTAAATTATATCAAAATGAACAGCGTAATAACTTCTGAGCCCAGGTGCCTGAAAAGCAAGTGAACTTTAACTATTGTTTCCTATTTACTGGCTAAAATCAAAGGATTATGAAGTCATAATTATAAGAGCAGCCAAGAGATGGAAGAAGTCTATGTCCCTGAATCATTGCATTAAAAGTTGCCAGGCTATGTTAGGAGAGAGAAGGCAAGGGGAGGGGACCTTCCACTGGGTTAAACTACTTATATTTTGGAGCATTTTCTATAGCAGTCTCAATTTAGTACACCATGCTTCCTAGGACCTGAGGTAGCTCTTAAGAAAAAAACTCAAAAACCACAGGTAAACATTATTAAAGAAATTAAAATATAATGCTAGAAAATATCCACTTCATAGTAAAGAATTTAGTAAAGGAGAAACAGACTAATAAATTAGTAATGAGACATATAGAGCCAAAAATCATGATGGCAGACACAAATTCAACCATATCAATACCACTAAATGTGAATTGATCAAACAATGAAAAGCCAGAGGTTGTCAGACTGTTTTAAAAACAAACAAAAACAAACAACAACAAAAACTATAACCGTATGCCTTTTTACAGAAGACACACTTCAGATCCAAAGATACAATAGATTGAGCATATATTGTATTTTCATTCTATTCCTTTCCTCCAATCTATGCTTTATTCAGAGTCTAGTGCTTAAAATCATTTAATGGCTTTCCACTACATATAGAAACAATAAATCGAAATTTCCTGTCCTGTGTTCAAAGACCTATATCTTTGGATCACCAGGTGGGTCTTCAGATCAAAAACATCAGCATCACCTGGGGATCTCAAAAGAAATGCAAACTTAGGAACTCATCCCAGACCTACTGAATTAGAGTTAGAAGACCTAAACATGGACCCAGCAATCTGTTTTGTCACCTTTACAAATCTTCCATGTTTGCTTAAGTTTGATAACAAGTACTCATATCACCAATTAACTTCCAAAGCACTCTCTATTTTCCATTGCCCTAAATCCCCACTTTCTCTTTTTTGGGCATATGAAACTCATTTCAGCTTAATAGCCTTGGGGTATTTGTTCCCTCTGTCTGAAACAATCCAACAATCCTTCTTTAGTTTTCCTATGCTAGTCCTTTTTCTTCTTTGTCTTACATCAAATGTCACTCACAGAAAGACCGTTTTCTTATCCTCAACCTAAAGTAGATCTGTTCCATTGCCTGTTTCTCTCACTCTGTACCATTTTTTTCCCTTGGTTATTATTTTCTCAAATTACTTTGCTCCTTGGTATATCACTTTTTTTTTATATGTATTCTCCTTCTTTATAAGGTCCAGGAAGTCAGAAACTTCATATCAACAGTCCCTAGAACAATTCTGGGCACATAGAATGACATATGTATGTATGTATGTGTGTGTGTGTGTGTGTGTATCTATAAATAATAGATCATAATTATATTTGTAAAAATTTGAAATATATTTATATTACAGATTAATCACAAATATATTTTGATGCTCAGTGTAATTTAGGACACCTCATTCAGGCCATCTCCTCTCACATATTTGAGAGACTAGGTGTTCATTCCTAAATCAGACATGTTGTACCCAAAGAGCATCACTTGGGATTTGAGATAGGGCAGGCTTTCTTTCCTTTTCTGGATTGTCCCTTAGTTTCATACATAGCATTAAATATGCTAAATTGTACTAGTGTGCCATACAAGTAACTACAAATGAGGTAAAGAAATTTTAAATTATATTCTCTATGTAGTTTTTCACTTAGCCTGAAGAGAAATTTATAGATCCACCCAGTTACTAAACTTTTCCTTATTCTCAAGTTCACTCTTCTTCAGGACTACTAATTTGGTGTCTGTGTGCAAACTTCAACTACATTTTGAAGAACCCCACAGATGGTGGGCTCACTCCACATGCAATTTTCTCCCTAAGTCAGTACATCCTACCAAGTGGTCTCTAGCAGAGCTGCTGTTACTCCAAAGGGCACAAGGACCCCATTTCTGAGCCTGCTTCCTCCCCTTCAGGGTCTCCAAACCAGTGGGAAATAGAGATATCCTTTATTATTTTTTAAAAAAGATTTTATTTATCAGAGATATCACAAGCAGAGGGAAAAGCAGGCTCCCCACTGAGCAAGGAGCCTGATTCAGGACTTGACCCTAGAACCCTGGGATCATGACCTCAGTTGAAGGCAGATGTTCGACTGAGGCTTCCCTCTTTATTGTTGTTGTTTCTAATATTGTAATACTTTAAGCATGTCCTTTTTTTTAAGTGAAAGTATTAGAAATTTAAATTGAGGTGCTATTTGGTTAATGGACTAAAGTGAGGCAGCTACTACTACTGGGCCACATTGTGTTACAGAGGTGGCATATTCTAAGATCACAAATTCACATTGTTGTTGTTGTTGTTGTTTTTCCATTTGAATATATCATTGTTATGTTAACTGTCGTGGGTTTTGGGTTTTTTTTGGTGGTCTTCTTTCATCTTCCTTGACCACTAAAATTCTCTACTATGACAGTTACTTATCATTTGTCTTAGCTCACATATTTCTTATGCCTAGACAGTAAAGAAATCAAAAGTGGAAAGGACATTTAGATTAAGTGCTAAGCACTTCTTCAGCTGAAGATGTTGAAGGCCAGTGAGAATATCAAAAACAATATATACTTGCCCACTGTTTGGACTAAAACCATAAGTTTTTGATGCCATACATATTCAGAATTAAAATTAAGATATAAGAAGCAGTGAAGAGCCAAATATATGTATCTATATACATAGTAGAAGATAAGAAAATTTTAGATATTTTTTCAAGAAGAAAAGAACTTCCTGAACAAAATACAAAGCTCAGAAAAGACTTATAGAAAATATTTATTAAAAGGTGAGTACATTAAAAAAATTGATAAAATGGGAGAAAATATTTGTGATGTAGGGTTAATCCTCTGAAAATATAATTCAAGAAAAAATATATGCAAATCAAAGAGGGAACAGTAAAATAACTAATAGGCACATGGAAAATGTTTAATTTGTTAAATCAGTGCTATTTAATACTATCTATCATTAGTAAATGATAAAAAAAAAAGATGCACATAGTTTCTGATTGATTTCAGGCTTCAGGAATTCAACTAGGATTTGTCTACACACTTCTAACTGTGTATATTATTGAAGAGTAATATTAGTTTCATGGTGGCATGAGCCATTCCTTTTTTCTCTCCTCTTTGATAAACAACCAGTTGAACATCTAAAATCAAACAAAAGTATCTCTTCACATTATTGCAGGATACCTGGGAGTTTTCCACCTATCTGTGCATCTGAAAGTGGGAAGGTAGAATCTCAATGGGGGCTGCCACTCCAACGGATTTGTCAAGACAGCTCTACCCCACTCACTGATGACAGGGAAAAGGAATTCTGAACAGTGCCCATCTGGTTAGATAACCCCAAACAACAGAGAATCCAGGCTGGCTGGACCTCCACAACAGGAGAATCCAGCATGCCATCAGAGTAGGAGAGAGATAAATTTGGAGTCAGAGGAGAGGGAGTAACTCACCAAGGTGCCCCTTCCTCAGGGCAACAAGGCACAGGGCATTTCGCAGAGACAGTGGCAAAGTCCCTAAGATGGGGAAAAGCAAAAGTGGTAAGGGACTGCCTGGCTGTTTCAATTGTGCAGCTGGTGGCTGGAGGGACCTGTTTCTCCCTCCGAAGCACCTAGACTTCAGAGACAGGAATCCATGTCTGGGAGGAGGGAAAGGAAAGGGAAGAAGGCAGACAAGAAAAACAACAACAACAACAACAACAACAACAACAACAAAGTTTTGAAGGAATGTGCTTTCTGCTTTCTGCTTTGGGACTTCAGCATGAGGTCCAAACATGGCTTACATCTTCTCCCCACTGCTTCCAGCATCAGTAAGAGCCACAGCTGGTAGGAGAAATCACAAACTTGAGCTATAGTGTCACCTTCTGGAACACAAGAGAATTTTTTCTAATAGTCTCAGACTGTAAGAGATTCAAATTAAAAATAGTCTACGGCCTAATACTCCATAGTATTCGTCTGTTGAAGGGCATCTTGGTTCTTTCCACAGTTTGGCAACCATGGCCATTGCTGCTATAAACATTGGGGTACAGATGGCCCTTCTTTTCACCACATCTGTATCCTTGGGGTAAATACCCAGTAGCGCAATTGCAGGGTCATAGGGAAGCTCTATTTTTAACTTCTTGAGGAATCTCCACACTGTTCTCCAGAGTGGCTGCACCAACTTGCATTCCCACCAAGAGTGTAAGAGGGTTCCCCTTTCTCCACATCCTCTCCAACACACATTGTTTCCTGTCTTGCTGATTTTGGCCATTCTAACTGGTTATGCCTCCATCAGAAATGATGAATACCCGACTTTTGTAGCAACATGGACGGGACTGGAAGAGATTATGCTGAGTGAAGTAAGTCAAGCAGAGAGAGTCAATTATCATATGGTTTCACTCATTTGCAGTGCATAACAAATAACACGGAGGACATGGGGAGATGGAGAGGAGAAGGGAGTTGAGGGAAATTGGGGGGGAGATGAACCATGAGAGACTGTGGACTCTGAAAAATAACCTGAGGGTTTTGAAGGGGCGGGGTGTGGGAGGTTGGGGGAGCCTGGTGGTGGGTATTGTGGAGGGCACGCATTGCATGGAGCACTGGGTGTGGTGTAAAACTATGTATGAATTCTGTTACGCTGAAAAGAAATTTAAAAAAATGATAAAAAAATAGCAATTGGTGCCCATTTAAGAGAAGCTGTTTGGGGGTCATATTTATAGCTAGTTTTTATAAATTTATGGAGATCGTATGCTGTTGGATGTGATCTTCTGGGCTCAATTGCTGCTTTAATAATTTGTTATTAGTTGTTTTTTGACTATTAATAATCTCACTTGGGAATGTATTTATAACCCAGTGTATCTATCAGATCTATAATATTAAATTTGGGAAATGTTTGGATAAGATCCTATAAGCGTTTATGCTGCTCTTTTGAGATATGTTCATGAGATAAAAACAATTTGGTAGCAAGCCTCCTGATGATATGAAAAATGTAAATTCTTCCAGTTGTTTTGTGGCTATAAAACAATCACTGACACATTATTTTTTCTATTTCTATGAGATACTGATTCATGTGATTAGAAACCTCTATATATTCTTGTCATAGTATTTAAACAGGCACTTAAAAAATTAAAATTGATATCTTGTGTATAGAACAGTCACAAATATGAGACATTTTTCACTGTGAAAAAAGTTATTTATTGTGATAGTTTTCATGAAGTAGTTGAATATTTAATATAGATGATGGGCATGTTTATTATATAGTACACAACATTTTTTTAGGACATTTAAAGTAATTTTTTGTTATTAGAGCCACCAATAAAATATGCATCACATATATCCTCTCTTT